>BPLR01009076.1:0-70108 GCA_021605095.1 Caerostris extrusa | reverse complement strand
ACGTATTGCTGTTTTAGAAATTTTAAATATGAATTTATATTAATAAAAAAATCAGATTATATTGATATGAAGCAAAATCGTTAAAACATTCATTACAATTTCGAACTTGAGTTTTTTTTTAAAACTTTTCGGAATTGACTTTATTTGCGAAAATTATCAAAAGATTAAAATTATGATATTATTGTTTAATATCAGAGAATTTATAAATAAATAAAAGCATCCAAATATTTATAAATTTATGTTGATGGGTGATTAAATGGAAACTTTCCTGATGCATGTTTTGACTAGCTATCATACCATTCACAGAAACTGAAGAAAATTTTTATGATATTTTGAGGGATCTTAAGAATAATGCGAAAAGATGGTTAAATTCTTAGCAGTTACGATTTCAGTGATATTGATTTTCGAAAATTTCAAAACCAACATTTATTTGAATGTGATCTTGTAGTGAAAATCATAAATAGCATTGAACGGTGCCGTTGCACGAAGAATTGCTGGCACAGAAGCAAGACTCTACTACTACTACACTGGTCAATCACACCACATCATTGTGCTCTGAGATGAGTTGCTGCTTTACAGTTTGGGAATGATGCGGGGTGAGAAGAACTGACTGGGATTCCTGACGTTCTTACAATCATAGGAGACCGGGACCTATGACTTAAGGTGGACTTCGAACCACTAAAAATATCATGGCACCTCCGATTCGAACCCGAAAACCTGTGGTGCCGAGTGACAGGTAAGCTAGATAAGTAAAAAAAAGTGATAAAAAATTGAAAACAACCAATAAGGACAGAGAGCAACAAAGCAAAGCATTTTAATCTGTTTCACAATTTTCCGTGCCCCCTTCGTAGACGATGAAATCTGCATGTGTAGATTGTGTAATTGTTAGTATTGCGTTGAATTGCACTAGTATTGCACTGAAGTACGTTACAAGCAAGGGAATCTGTTGAACCTCGTCTGGTGTCATCTTTCAAATTGAATACAGGATTTTTGTGATTAATGCAGATAATTTGGACTTCCGCTATCCTCATGTTGAAATCTTTTGGGCTTGATCGGGGGACCTTGGCGGTCACGGAAACGTGAATGGCGGTATATCGCCCGTCACCAAACTGGTGTGTGTTGCGTAACGTTTTACAGAAGACATCACACTGGACATCACACTGGGGAAATGCCATCTTGCATCCACACACGACGTCAGATAAAAACATGTCGCTGTTGCAAATCAGGAATTAAGAATAGCAACATTCCTAGATAGCGAGCACTCGTTACCAAAATAGGCTTGCAGACCTTCGCCAAGGGGCAAGTAATCTCTTCAAAAAAAATAAAAATAAGGACTGAGTATGAAGGTGCATGTTATTCCACACCACACAGTCCCTTTTTCTTCGTGTAACGAAAGTGTAATCACATCATGGGGTTAATTCTCTGCCCAGTGCACGCAGTTCTTCGAATCAATGTTACCAGTCAACGAGATATAATGTCTCTTCCGTCCACAGAATGCGTAGAGGCCAAGCTGTTATCAGCCTCATACCGGATGAGGATTTCATTCTCGAAATCAAGCAGTTGTTGATTATCACCCGTTTGCGACATCTGGACACGCTGGAGAACGATACGGAAAACGTAAGGGAACAGAGCGCAAGAATTTCGTGGATCGTAGGATTTGCCAACTGCAGAACGTGCATTGCGTGCACTTACAAGAACTTCGCTTATCGTCTCATGGAGTTCTGCAACAGTCTCGACATGAATGAATGAATGGCCGAGATCGATCGCCTGTGCAACCAGTTTCACTAAATTTGCGTATCAGTCCCGTACAGTTGTTGCAGAATGTGGAGCTCGGCTGTGGTAGACACGCAACGCCTCTGCGGTATTTTGGCCATTAAGGTAATAATTCTTTACAATTTCCCTTCGTTGTTTTTCTGTAAGCAGCATGCTGTTTAAAGTGCAAGAAAACAAGGTACGCGCTACGCATTTTACAGTACCTTTTCTTTTCACCTAGTGTGACAACATCAGTCATGACGGCATCTTACGCTGAACCAAGAAATCTGCATGTCTTGTTCTCTCTTCTTCTAGTTTCCAGGGAGTTTCAGTAGACTGGGATCAAAGCAGCTTTTCTTCTTAATTTGTGTAGCGTCGAGGTACAGTTCCATTGCTTTTTATGGTTTTGCTACGGAAATCACATTTCAATAAAAAAAAAAAAAAAAAGTAGGTGTGTCCATTTGAAATTTTCGAAATAATGTCACTGTAACCGTAACTATTGGATTTTAACTGTTGTTTTTCATATGATTCTTGAGAATATATCTTACACCAAAATTTCATTCAGTTTATGTGAACTATATGATAACTAGCGGCTCATATATCGAGAAAGTTTTTTTTTCTTAATAATCACCAAATGTTGTTTCCTTATCAGCGGAATGATGTTCAGAGTGCAAAAAGCAAGTTACGCAGCACGTTTCATTTCTTTCGCCTAGTTTGACACTGTCAGTCACGACGGTCGGTGTCTTACACTCAAACCAAGAAATCTACATACCTTCTCGTTTCGAGGAAATTTCGGTAGGCGTTCTGATAGAGGCTCTGGTGGATTACAGCGCCGGCGATTTTCTAGCTGCAGATACTGTTCTAATGATATGTATGCTGTTTCTCAACGGAAATCATATTTCAATAAAAAAGTATGTGTTGCCATTAGAAATTTTGACACTGTAACCGTCACTGTTAGATTTTAACTGTTGTTTTTCACATATTCTAGGGCGCATACTTCAAAATACCTTAAACCAAAATTTTATTCAGTTTCGATTAAAGGTTATTTTTTCGATTCAAACGATATGATATATTGGTAAAGTGTTTTTTATAACTATATATGTATGTATAGGTGGATGAGGTGTCTATGGGTTAATTTGAAAATAAATGAAGAAATAGGATGTTTCTATTTCAGACATTTTAATCATACACTATTATCTACAGCTATATTTACATTGATTAACATTTCTGGATTATGCAAATATTAGTCGCCCTTTCCATTCTCTCGCTCTTCGTCACGCAGCTATCTTGTCGACAGCCAACCTTGCTCTTTTCTTCTCATCTACGGGGATGTGTCCCCTTCTCCTGGGGTCAAAGTTAAAAGTTCATTGTTTCTCACATGGTACTACCAGATTGGATAGGAGAGTCAGTATCTGTGCCATAGTGCACATCTTCTCAGAATTCTATTTATAATAAAACACAGAATGAGCAGAAATTAAAAAATTTAAAGCAAACAATTAATAGGAGGAAAAGAAGTTTAAAAAATTAAATAAAGGGGGACAAACTAGGAGATGGCAATTAAGCAATATCAAAATACATAAATGCACAATAGAAGCATATAAATACGTAAATACATCTCTCACATATAAACACATATATAATGGAAATAAATAGGATTTATAAATATACATATATACAATCATAAAAATTAAAAACTTTAAGGAAAAACAGAAAACATACGAACAACATTTGAAACTGAAGATCGGAAGTAAAGTTCGTTGATGCAGGGTAGAGTTGGATGTTTTCAAGAAAGGGAATTTTCTTTTTCTTTTTAACATAGTTCCGCAGTACAAACTGCCAAGGCAGAAGAGAGGGCGATAGGAGATTTCTTAGAACTGGAGAGTGGTATTGCTGATGGGTCATAGAAGAAATTAGGGAGGCTTGAGGTCATGATTCCATCCTGTTGTGTAATATGGATAATGGTATTTACCTTCGTTGTGGGCGAAGAATAGTTGAGCTTTCATTAAATATTTTCATGGTTCTTGATATTTAGAAACAACTTTCTTGAAAGCTTCGCAATAGGATCGTCTATGGATTCTATTTTTAAGTCTCTTCATTGACACATACGCGTCATGTGTCGTCTTCTATTGATTAGCAGACAGACAAACCTAAATCCTATATATATATATATGCAGGATGATTCAACGGTCATTTGAAAAACTTTGGCGCGTCTTACAAATAAAGTGAGACACGATAAGAAAAAAAATTGCTTTGCTGCAACGTCATTGAAAAGTGCTTCTCTGATTCATTGTTGACAAAAAAAAAAAAATGTTCAAAATTATGACCATCAACAATAATATAAGCTTGATAGTGTCAAAGGAGCGATTGGATGACAATTCAAAAGATGCCAGGTCTTTCTGCCACGCTTGCTGCCGCAATGGATAGTCGAGCAACGAGGTCCTCAACAGAGTCAGCTGGAGTCTCATAAATGAAACCACAGTTGCAAACGCAGAGTAAGATTAAATTTGAGTACTCATTTGGGTTGCCAACTAGACGACTTGAAACTCGGTACTGACGAATAAGAAGAAAAATTCGTTGCGAGAAATTCGTTGGAAAATGTGTTGTTCTTGGACGAGTCACTATAAACGAGTATTAACTCGTTTATCCATATATTCATATACAAAAAATGTATGTTTTAATAAGCTATACCACCCTTCAAAGTTTGTTCCATGACTGTTGAATCACCTTATGTAAGGTACATAAGGTACATAAGATATTGACCAACATAAGTCTGTATATCCCTGCTATAAACCATTCACAACCTTTTTTCATTGTCTAAGTGTCTCCCTTGCGTTGGTTAGCGCTATGGCCTTTGGTATCACAGACTCTCATGTTCGAATACTGGTATGGATGTTTGTGAATAGTTCGGAATCCAAGTTAAACTGTAGGTTCTGGTCTAGTTATCCCAAAGTGTTCAAAAAATGGCTTTAGAGCGACAAGCCAAACCTCTTTGAGGAAGATATCTGCTGTTACTGATCAACTTAGTCCCTGATTTAGGTAATTTCTAGACTGGGAGAACAAGAAGAAATTTTTTGTATAATGCATAGTCTCATTTAGTTGTTTTAAAAATCATTTTAATAATTTTGTAAAAATTATTAAAATAAAAAAGATTTTTTTTTTTTTAAATTTTATTAATTAAATGCTAAAAAAAATTTATTTCCGGCATTGTTAAAAAAAAAAAAAAGATGAAGAAACACTAAATCACAGCTTGATCCCTATCTTAAATAAAGGATGATTTAAAAAGGATATTTCGACGCAACGCAACGTTAAAAACAACACAATTGTTTATTCTTTCTTATCGCGTGGAAGAAAAAGTTGATAAAAATTTCCTCTTGCTTCTGTAGTTTACGTGCATCAGTTAATTTCCTCATTGATAATACAGTGGAACATCGCGTTGAAAACACAGCTTGCAAATCCCGCCAACTACTTAGAGGACAAGTTTGTTTTATTCCCAAAAAAATTTCCTCGTTATATCTTCTTGTATGAAACCAATTCTTGTGTGGTATCCTTTTGCCCTTTTAGTGAGTGATTTTTTGACCTAAGTAAAATAGTTTTGAGAAAGAATAACATTTAGAAAAAGATAGAACCGTCGTTGATTATTTTAGAGTTATAAATGTACCTTTCGTTAAGTATATAATTAGAAGCACTTAAAAAGCGTCACAAAATGGTTTGTTTATTTGTTCTTTTAATTAAAGTTTATTAAAGTATAGCTTAAGTAAATAATAATAATAACAATTTGTTAAATTTAAAAAATGCAAATGATGCTGGAGAATAAATTTTGTTGGTAAGAAATAATTTACTAATGTATTGGAAAAAACCCCGAATTAAATAAAAGATTGATTGAACGAATGAATAAACGATTAATTGACTGAACGAATTGAATAAACGATTGATTGATTAAACAAATTGTATGAACGAATGATTAATAGAACGAATTGAATAAATGATTGATTGAATGAATTGAATTGATTGATTGATTGAATGAATTGAATAAACGATTGATTGATTGAATGAATTGAATAGACGCTTAAATGATTGAACGAATTGAAAAACAAATTAAATGAACGGCTGATTGATTGAATGAATTGAAAAGTGTTGGAAAAATAAGGAGAAAGAAAAAAAGCAAATGTTAGAAATATGATAAGATAATGTATATTTTTTTTTCTACGTTAAATAAATTAACTTTTTTTTTTTCTTTACAAATAGAAAATCTGGAATGCATAATAAATGTGTAATAAAGAAAATTTTAAATTCATTTCGGAGAATTTTGTAAAAACTAAGGTAAGGAACTTTCATTTTTTTCAAGAAATGATTCAAAATTAAATCATAAATTATGCTGTACATTTTTTAGATTTAATAGCATGAAAAAACTTAAGATTTAGTTGCATGATTTTGATCTCATTTTCAACATGATTTCTTTGCATTAATTTAAAAATGGTTATCATAATCAGATTTTGTAAGCTAAAGTTTGAATAAATTTTCATTTCTTCAAAAAAGTCGGGATTTATGATATTCTGAAAGTTATAACGCAAATTAATAATTGAAGAAAATTAAACGTAATCAGGTAAAATTATTATTTTAATTACTAAATTATGAAAATTAACTAATTCACGAAAAACCGTGTAAAACAGTATTTCCCAAACTTTTTTTGTTATTCCCCATCTAAGTCTTTTTAAATTCTTATAGTCCATAATTTTTAATGTTAAAAAATTAAATAGTCCATTGAAAAACTTATAACTTTTGGGAAGAAATGACTAGGAAACTGTTGGGACAACATGGTAAATAAAATTCCAAATCATATAATAGAGAACTTAAATTTAAATATGTAATAATTTTAATGAATGATTTTTTTTATATATTATTTTAATTATTAGTAATTATTTATTATTTAAATGTGAGATCTTTTTAATTAATACCTTCTCAAAGAGATTTTATGTTAGAATCCAATTTAGTTCAACTTTAGATTCAAATTTCAACATTGTCTGCCCATATCAGCCATGTAATCATATCCATTTTTTTAAGCGGAAAATCATTTATATTACTAAATCCACATTCAACTTATTATGAAGATGGAAAAGGTAGCAATAGTTTCCTTTCCCATTTGGTTGAATTTACATATTTGATTTTTGTTTCCTCCAAAGCCTGGCCATTGCTCTTTTTACATTCAATAAAGTTTTGACTGACTCATCATTTTGCATTTCTACGAGTTTTCAACGATACTGCTTATTTGAAATATCCAACAAATCCACTAACACTGACTGCATCATCCGAGTTGAAAAATCATTTTATTTCAAATCAGAAAATCTTTCTTTGAAATCAGCTGATAGAATTTTCAGATGATTGATAATAACAACAGTGCCAGTCACCTCACATTTTTGGAGCCAATGAAACTCTTCAGAATTTTTATTGCAAATATATCTTTGATAAAATTCATTGAAGAAATTGAAACCAAATATCTTCCCCTTTGCATCGACAAAAGTTTTATTTGTTCTTTGAGGTTGATTATTTAATATATTTAACTAATGCTCACAAATAGCTCATAAATGCTTTACCATCGACCTTCATTTTAGGTCGAAAATAATTAGAGAAAAAAAAATATATACGTAAGAATATTGGTAAGAATATGTGTTATTATCTCACAAACGTTTTCGCATAGACATTTCATTCATACAAATTATTATTTTTTTTTTTTCTAATTTCTTTCACGTGCTTTTTATACATAATATTTGTTTATACTTTTCTTCTTTGAAAAAGTATCTGCGAATCAGTTTTGCCCGTAAAGGAAATTGAAGTTTTAAACAGATCATTAATCAGATATTAAATTGAAAATGACAGTTATAATAATATATATATATATATATATATATACTTAAGTTGCGCAAAATATCTAGTTAAAAATAAAATTAAAACAAAATAATTGAGTAATATTATATGACTTTATGGGTACCTATGCACAAACCGATTACATTTTTTTCTTTCAAAAACCTAAAATTTAAGTTGAATTTTTATTTGGCTACTAGATGGCAGCACGAGTCGAATCCTTTGATAACTTACATTTGCAGTTTAAGTTTCGCTGCCAACTGTAGATGGCGCCACAAGACATGAAATGTTTCTAAATTTAGATCTCGGTAAAGAGGATTGATCATTATCATGGCGGTGAAGATCGGAGAGGGAAGACCAAGATCAGTGGAAATATTTCAATCAAATCCAAACAGCTGCAGGATTCGTAGATGATTCTCGCCGGGTTGCGAATGATGATAGTTTCTAGATTCTCGAGGAAGACTTCTACCATCTCAATGAAGGTAAAGCATGCTTATCTGTTTCAACAAAAACATCGCTTACGAAAAGCAGATGAACTTCTATTATCTTTATAATTCTGTAATTTGTCTTTCGAAAACCCACCCCCTGCTGTTTCATTTTAGTCGCAGTTGTTTATTTTCGTTAGAGGCAGATGTTCTTTAATTTTCATGCAGAAATAGAATGGTGCGCAGTTGCATACTGTGCTAAATGATTGCAAGTTCTTTTAAAGAGATTATCATGTTTCAGTGGATTTTAAATTAAAGTTAGATTTTTCTTTTGCATTTCTTACCAACTTGAATTTGCGTGTTCGTGCAATGCAATATGAAAGAATTTTTTTGCATAATGCAAATAAATGTTTTGCTCGATATTAAAAAATGCATGATAATATTTTAGTATTTTTTGTTTTAAATCGTGATTCTTCAATGCATTTTCAAAATAATGCAAAATTGCATTCTATGAAAACTAATATACTGACTATTTGATCAATCGCAAAAATATTTGTTAGAATTTTTTTAGAATTTGATAAATTCTTCTTTGAAATCTCCATGAGGCAATATTTTGAGGATTACGTAGATTTTACGTGCCTTTACAGTAACGGTAACGCTAAGTTTTAAATCTTGTCCCTTCTTTTACATGCATTCAATTAAATTCGTCGAACTAGCAGATTATAATGTGAGAAGTTAATATTATTCCAACTGTATTGCAAAGTTTTAAGTAAGATTTCATCACATAAATTTAATTTAACTTAATTTGCTCTGTTTTTAATTTCAAGTATGATATTTGCTATATAAAATTAATTTCATTTTTATTCTTTTGTTTGATTATGTCAAGATTTTATTGGCATTTAATCCGGCAGAATTTAATTAACTAATATATTCAGATGTTTTAAAACCATAGCTAAAAAACCTACCTTTAAATCCATTAATTTAAATTCATTGCTATTCAATATATTCGATAAAAACTTTTACGGATTTTTTTCCAGAGCAATTAAAAACTGCAGATTTTTCTTTTTCAAATTAACTGACTGTTTTTCTTTCTATAAATCAAAATGAATTTCATTAAGTAAATATAAAAATATTATATTTATAGATAAAGCATTTCTTATTTATATTACAGAAATCTGCTGGTGAAGGTATTTTAATTTAATTTAATTAAAAAAATAACAATCTTAACTCTTGCATATCAGTTGAATGATTCAAACAGTTCTATTTAGAAATAATGCAAGACTTTTAAACGTTCACATATCAAACTATAAAATAGTAATTCTGGTACACTAACTGCTAAAGAGAAACACATTAACATTATCTATACATCACAATATAGATCACCGTTTTTTTATTGTCACTGTTTTTTACATCTTTTTAGGAAACATATATTCATCATATAAAAGTTCTAGGCAACATTTAGGAACTTTTAGGAAACATATATTCATCATATAAAAGTTCTAGGAAACATTTAGGAAACATATATTCATCATATAAAAGTTCTAGGAAACATTTAGGAACTTTTAGAAAACATATATTCCTCATATAAAAATTCTAGGAAACATTTAGGAACTTTTTAGGAAACATATATTCATCATATAAAAGTTCTAGGAAACATATTCATCATATAAAAATTCTAGGAAACATTTAGGAACTTTTTAGGAAACATATATTCATCATATAAAAATTCTAGGAAACATTTAGGAACTTTTTAGGAAACATATATTCATCATATAAAAATTCTAGGAAACATTTAGGAACTTTTAGAAAACATATATTCATCATATAAAAATTCTAGGAAACATTTAGGAACTTTTTAGGAAACATATATTCATCATATAAAAGTTCAGCATTATAATTTGTCAATTTTTTTGTTATATGTTTTGCCTTGTATCCAAATCTTTCCCATTATTGTATGTTTTATTTTACGTGTATGTCATATATAATAATAATAATAATAATAATAATAAAAAATCATTTGTATCGTAAAAATACAAATATTAATTCAACACACCACCATGATTTTATATTTTATAATCATTTATCCTCAAACTCTTATCTATTTCTGAACAAATTTTATATAAAAAAAAATTGGTGTAAAGAACATATAAAGATATTTCTGAAATAGTACTTAAAAAAATTCTCAGTGAAAGTACATATATTCAGTTTTTATATCGTTAATAAAAGTTCTGTTTGTATCAAATATAATTTCATACTCATATTACAAGTTCCATTAACATTAAATATTAATGTAATTCTCGCCGATGTTATTAGGCTATGAGAGATAACATACGCAACAAGAGATATTATCATGCATATAATAAAACGACATTTAATTAGTGAGTAAATAGGTCACTTAGTGGCGTGTAATTTTTATTATACAAAGTATCGCCAAACACAACATTTATCTCTGGTTTTGGAGATATTCCAATAATTTGGCAGGTTTGGCGATAACGGGAATTTCAGGTACAAACGTTTTATTACTTTTCTTCTAGAAATTGTATATGAAAAGCATACATTTTCAAATTAATGTTCTTGCATTACTTAAAATTGCATCTAAATAATATCCCTTTTATAAAAATAGAACGATAGACAATATTAAAATAATCAGGAATTTACAAAGTAATTATTCATATCCTACTTTATTTTCAAAATATATAATTTTTTTTATGATCATTTCAAATATTATGCTATGCATATCAAATGTCGTTTGTTTGCATTTGAGATAAACTTTCTGTATCAAAAATATGTAAATATGTCTATATGTAAAATATTGTAAATATGTCTATAAAAGATTTTAAAAATACAATAGAAATATTTTGAGAACAAAGGAAAAACGGAAATATCGTTTGCTATACTATATCAAATAAATAAAATAAAAAAATTAAATAAATAATAATAATAATAATAAACAAATGAAAATAAAAATAAATTTTTTTTTTTTATTAATGTGATTTTTTTCTTGTCTTTCATTAAAATAAACATTCATATAGTGATATGTTTTCCTGAAAATCAGCAAATAGAAAATGATATTTTGTCTTTGTTAACATTAAAAATAAAAAAAAAAAATGATTCTTATATGTGAATCTAACATAAGAATAAAATACATGGATCATATTTTTAGCTTACATATTTGAAAGATTTACGTATTATCATTATCATCATCGTATTATTTTTGCTTACTATAAAAGAAAGTTTCCTATCTTTTATAGTAAGACCAAATTATTGAGATATAAAAATTAGCTGCAATATATTCCACATTTAAATCAACTTAAATTAAACAAGCACGTCCAAATATTTTTTTTTAAAAATGCCCGAACAGTTCAACGAATCATTTATTGATGTCAACTTACAGTTGCGGGGAATTGGAAACCTCTGTTGTTTATCTTTCCACCAACCCAAGAATGAAAAATCATTTAAATCTGTATTTAGTTCTCAAGTCTAATATTCTTTAAAAAATACTTTCTAATACTATTCTTAATAAAATACTCCAGCGTTTAGACATAAGTGATTTTATGTACAGTTATTTTTATGTTATGTTATGTTTTTTTACAGTTATTTTTAGTTATCGTTATGTACAGTTATTTTTATATGAATACCTCTGACGACGGCACATCTTATTTTATCTGTATATTTTATAAGGCTGATGTAAAGACAGACATAAAATCGATCAGTACCATAAAAAAGCAAGATGTTCCACGAATTAACAGTGGCAATTAAGAACGTCGGGAGACGATTTATCTCTCTAACAGAGACTTTTAAAAAGTAAAAAAAGCATTGTTACAATATGGAATTACCTCTATTACTGCATAATTAATTGGGAATAGGATAAAGAGTTCTCAAACCGTATTTTTGTCATAGGACAACATATTTCATATTTAAATTTATTTTAGTAAAACACATTTACTGGATATCATCAGTAGTTTATTTTATTTCATTTCATCATTGTTTTTTTTTAACAATATCGCTTTTTTCTTCTTAGTAATACAAGCTGAACAACCTTTGTAAGCTGTAATAAGTTATTGCATCATCAACCTAAAAAAATCATTATTTCAAATTCTGTCTTAAAAAGCTGAACTTTTAGAAGCCATATTCGTATGAAATAAAACATATGGTGTTTAGAAGCATTATAGAAACTTATTTAAACTTAAACAATAGCGTTGTGTAATACTTTTCATAGAAAATTTTGATTTAATGAAAGATTTATTTTCTATATATATCTTTCATTAAATCATTAATTATATTATTTGATATATTGTTAAATATATTAATGAAAGATATAGTATATATTATTTATTATTATTAAAACACGATGATTGATCAAGTTTTTTCCCTATAATTTTTATTTCAGGTCCGCAAGGTAATGTGAATTATTTATCGTTTAGTTTTTTTCTTTCCTTTTTTTAAAATTTTTTCGTTATTATCGCCAAATTATTATTAATTGATAGATTTTAAATTATTTGTTTTATTATATTTAAAATTTTAATATTATAACAGCAATTGCATTGTTGCTACAGCATCAATACGCTCTGCATTGAAAAAAAAAAAACCAGAAATTTTATACTATATCATTATTCAGGGAACAATTTACACTTTTTTAATTAAGAAAATAATAATTTTAAAAAAAAGAAGATAATATTTCTTCGTGCTGAAACATCATTAAAAAAAGTAGAAAAGATATCATGCATAAAGGGAAATATAGAAGAAAAATAAAAGAATTTATGTAAGGATATTGATTACCTTAGTCCCATTACATCGTCATTATTTTTATAATCGTATATTATTATTATTTTTGTAGTTTTTGATTTCTATGAACTTCTTTTTATCCTCTTGATAATTAGAAAACACTTTTATCTATTATTGTAGATTTCGAAACAAGAAATAAATAAATAATATATATAAATAAAAGAAAAAACTTAGAAAATGTTCTCTAAAAATATTTATTAACCAAAGGGGAAAAATAATAAAAGAATAAAAGAAATAATAAGATAATAAAATAAATATTAATAATAATAATAAAATAATAAATAATAAATGAAATAATAATAATAATAAAAACATAATAAACGAAATAATAATAATAAGGTAATGAAAGAAATAATAATAATAATAAGATAATAAAAGAAATAATAAAATAATAAGAGAAATAATTTACTTAAAGTGAAATGAAAATTACAAGAATTGATTATTTCTGCTAAATGAATAAAAACAAACGATTTCTGTTTCAAAAAATGGCATGCGTTGCCACCCGGAAAATATTTCTCGAATAATAGTAAGACCAGAATAACAAATGGAATCGCAGCGAATTTTATTAAAATTAGCAAACTTTGATGCAACTGAACCAAAATACTCTTTTAACCCTAAACTAATCACATTCTCTAATGTAAAGGCCATCTTTAATTTCCTATCAAAATAAAGAAGAAAGAAAAAAAAAATTCCAAACGAGAAAAAACGATTTCAATAAACTCTCTCTTACGTACTTAGAACGCCATATCTTGACCGTCATGGCTCTAGTACAGCCATTCTGTAATGTCTCTGGGCGGATGATGTCAAAAATGTGGTAAAGAAAGATAACATATAAAATAATAAAAGAAATAATAATAATAATGTATAAGATAATAAAATAAATAATAATAATAATACAATAATAAAAGAAATAATTTGGTTATAGTGAAATAAAAATAATAAGAATGGATTTTTATTTCTGCTAAAAAATAAAACCAAACGATTTTTTGTTTCAAAAATTTAAATGCGTTGCCACTTGGAAAATATTTCTGGAATAATAATAAGACCAAAATAAATAATAGATAATAATAAATGACAGATGCACAGAAAAACGCAGAGAATTATATTAAAATTAGCAAAATTCCTGTAATTAATCCAAAATATTCTTCTAACCCAAAACTAATCACGCTCAGCAATTTAACGGCTATCTTTCCTTTCCTATCAAAACAAAGAAGATAAAAATTCCTAACGAGGAAAAACAATTTCAATAAATTCTCTCTTAGGTACTTAGAACACCATCTCTTGACCATCATGACTCTCCAAATTTTCGATTTTATAACCACAGCCACTCTGCAATGTCTCTTGACGGATGATGTCAAAGATGTTTTGATAAAGAAAAATAATATATAAGATAATGAAAGAAATAATAATAATAATAATAATATTTATATTAAATAAAATATTTTAATAACATAAAAGCATTTGTACAAGGATATTTCTAATCTTTAACTCATAGTCGACTATCATAATCCCACTACAGCAAATAAAATAATAAAATAAATAATTTTTTAAAGTGAAATGAAAATTATAAGAATGGATTTTCATTTCTGCTAAAGAATAAAACAAACGAGTTCTGTTTGTTGCCACCCGGGAAATATTTCTCAAATAATAATAAGGCCAGAATGACAGATCCTTAGAATAGCTTAACAAATTATATTAAAATTAGCAAGCTTTATGCAACCAAGCCAAAATAATCTTATAAAATAACATCAAAATAACCTAACTTAATCACACTGTAATTTTAAGGGCCATCTTTCCAAGAACAAAGAAGGGTAAAAAAAGAATTCCAAACGAGAAAAACGATTTCAATAAACTCTCTTTAGGTACTTAGAACGCCATCTCTTGACCATCATGGCTCTCCTAAATTTTCGATTTTATAGCCACAGCCGTTCTGTAATGTCTCCGGAACGGAGGATGTCAAAGATGTGGTGGTGGTGGTGGTGGTACTCGACGAAGGTCAATTCTCTGAAAATGCCAAGGGCGTTTCCGGCAGTGGAATAACGACGACACGCGGAATAATGGTTTTTCCCTCCTTTAATATATTCCTCTCTTGCTTTAAAAACTCAAATTCGGCTTAATTTCTTTAGGCTAAGGTCAACTTTGGATGGTGCAATAGCTGTATTTCGCGAAATACCAAAGTATTTTTTTTTTCCCCAGTGGTCTGCGAAAAGTATTTCCCGCTTGATTCCGTAACCATAACTTCACGAATATTTTTAGAATGAGTAGATAAATAAACAGCTATTGTGGTCGAGAGAGTCTCCCGCTATGCTTATTTTTAGATAGCGCAAAATGTTTATTTTTAAAATCGACGTTCCACATAATAAAGTTGGCAAATGATGAGTGTTTACGAGATGTTAAAGCAAACGGTAATATATAAAATGTAAACAGTGGAACTATTTATTGGTTGAGATGAAAATGGTAAACCAATTGTGGAAATTGTAAGGATGATTTATGATTTATGAAACGGATTTGAGTAAAAATATGGATATAACGAGAAGAACGGTAGATACTGGAATGGAAATCAGAAAAATATTTACGCTTTTATGAAAAACTAATGGATTATTTTGAATTAAAATAATAAGATGTTATAAAATATTTTAGTTCTTGTGTAATCAATACGATAATTGACTTATTCTTTAAGAGTAAATTTCTAACATTGAGAAAAAAATGGCGTATTTATGTTATTCAAACACCGCCACATCTCCATGTATTGAAAAGAATGATAGCAATGCATGCCGCTAGTGGATTCGAATCTTTTGTCGGCATGCATTATCATTGGTTCTTATCGTGTAATAATTATTCTTATATAAATGATTAATTGTTATATTGGTCATTATTTTTCTATAAATGGTTAATTATTATGTCATTGGTTAATTATTCCTATACCATTGGGTAACTATTCCTATATCATTAATTATTCTTATGTCAATAATTAATTATTCTTATATCATTAGCTAATTATTCTAATGTCATTGGCTAATTATTCCTATATCATTAGTTAATTATTTTTTTATAAATGGTTAATTATTATATCATTGGTTAATTATTCTTATATAAATGGTTAATTATTCTTGTATCGTTGGTTAATTATTCTTATATCGTTGGTTAATTATTTTTATATCGTTGGTTAATTATTCTTATATAAATGGTTAATTATCTTATAATAGACCCTGTTTCGTTTATTTATATTTTAAAAATAAAAACAGATAGGTCACCGATTCTTACATTTTACTTAAGAAAATTTAGTTATTTTCAAAGAATTTAGATTGTCTATAACATTTTTTTTTATTCATAATGTTAAAAATATTTCAAAATTCATTAAAATAGATAAGTTAGGAATAAATATATATTTGATTTATAAGAAAAAGAAAGAGAGAGAGTAAGATCTACTGAAATATTATTTAATATTTAAAACATGTAAGGAAACAAAATATCTTACATTTTCTTATATCGTTGGTTTATTATTCTTATATCGTTTTTTAATTATTCTTATATAAATGGTTAATTATCTTATAATAGACCCTGTTTCGCTATTATTTATATTTTAAAAATAAAAAAATAAATAGGTCGCCGATTCTTACATTTTACTTAAGAAAATTTAGTTATTTTCAAAGAATTTAGATTGTCTATAACATTTTTTTTTTATTCATAATGTTAAAAATATTTCAAAATTCATTAAAATACATAGGTTAGAATAAATATACATTTGATTTATAAGAAAATAGAGAGACAGAGAGAGATCTACTGAAATATTATTTAATGTTAAAAACATGTAAGGAAACAAAAATATCTTAAATTTTTTTTCCTTCCTCTTTACATTACATAAACATTGCAATTATTCAAAATTTACTTCAACCTCCTGAAAAATATTTCAAGGAAGTATCCTTCACCAACAACAGCTGCAATAACACGCTTTGCTTTTTTTCGATTCTTTACTTCAAATGAGAGGGTAAATAATGACGGAGAACGACAGAAAAATCGTTTTGTGTGCGTTGTTTACTTTGTGCCTTGTTTGTTGTGTTGTTTTCAGTACGAAACATAAAATTTAACTTTTTCAACACGCTTGTTAAGATGGTTTGTTTATGTTTTGATATCTCTATTTCAATGGAATCCGGTTCATAATTTTCGTCTATTATTTTAATATGCTAGAATTGATGAAACTGGTGCAATATATTATCGTTTTTAATATATTCAGCTAAAACTTTTTTGTTCAAAATGAGAATAATGATTTGAATCGAAGTAATACAAAACAATAATTAGAGTTAAGAAAATAATTCATATCTTACATTTATTACTATTATTTTGATATATGAGAAATATTCGTTTAAAAAAATTCCTTAAATTTATGATGGCTTTCCTTTTTTGTTGAAAAAATTACTTAAAATAATGACATTTATGTGAATACAGAAGAAATAATAAATTCAGTAGAAATATATAATCATTAACTGGTGGTAGATCACTCTAGAAATCATTATAAAAATACACTTCATATTTATTGTAGTATTTATTTTCTGTAGCAAAAAAAGGTTTTTTTTTTTTTTTTAAATTTTGTTAAAATGAGCTATCATTTGAAATAAACAACAGAAGAAAAAGTTTTTTTTTTTTTTTTAAATGATTTGTGTAGAATTAAAATTTTTATAATACATTGACCTTTTCTTATTTATTTAGAACTTCATGCTAATAACGCAGAAAATCTCAAGTAATTGAAAAATAAAATGTTAGAAATCAAATATTTTAAAATCACTTAGTTATGTTCACATATATTTCTTCATAAATAACAATAATTGCTTACTTTAACCCATATCAATTATTTTGAGCCAAAAATATTGCCCTTTATTGATTGATTGATTGATTTTGTGTGTGGGAAACGCCTTCTTTATGCTGTTATCGGTTTAAGCCTCACTGTGTTGGGGTTATCAATTTTAAATAAAACCGCAGAACAATTTTAAGGGCCCCTACTGCGCAGAATACCTAGTGGAATTACCAATTTTAAATAAAAACCGCAGAACAATTTTAAGGGCTCCTACTGCGCAGAATAGCTAGTGGAATTAGCAACTTTAAATAAAATCACAGAGCAATTTTAAGGTCTCCTACTGCGCAGAATACCTAGTGGAATTATCAATTTTAAATAAGAACCGCAGAACAATTTTAAACGGCCACATACTGCGAAGAATACCTAGCTTGACAATATTTGTTACAGGTTACAAATAGATTTTAAAAACAATAAATGTTTTTTAATTAATTTAAATGTTTGTTTGTGTTATAAATAAATTTAAAAAATAAAAATATACAATAAATGTTTTTAATTAATTAAGTTAATTTTTAATGTTGCAAATAGATAGATTTAGATACAGGTTTGTTACTTTGATATTATAAAATTTATTAAGTTCCATAGATTAAATTGGGGTGCTCATGTATTTAGAATGAATGATTCTTTTCCCGATTTGTAGGTTCGACGACTACGTTAAGGGGCAAATTTTTATTTGTATTTTTGTTGCATTATATTTGATTTATTGTAAATACATCTGAATATTCGAGAAAGCATCTTCTTTTCTGTTTCGAAAAGGATTTTCAAATCAGATTGAAAACGGAATGTAATTTTTAAAAATTTGTAATTTTTGCAGTTTCTTTCTAGTGAAAATTACTGTTATTAGATAAAACCTAAAAATATTTTTTTTTATCCTAACTGTATAGATACAATAAAACAAAAATCACTTGCAAATTAAAAATCATAATTTTTGTTTTGTTTCTTGCATTAATTCTTTTAAGAGAATTGAAGGACTTTGTATGTCAAATATTTAAATGTAGCCTGACTTGTGAGCTAATGTGTACAGTAGCTTGATGGAGGGCTCAATTTAGAATCCTCTTGCTGTATTCGTTGCAATCTCTGCTTTCAGAACAGAAGAGACTCGATGGCGACATATGTAAAACGTCTCGCAGCGGTAATCTGGTTGTCTAGAGGGAGTTTTCTGCCTACCGACACGTAAATGTGGATGTTTTACCCCTAAAAGTCCAAAAACTCATTTGTGTTCAACGACAACGTTCAAAAAATTCAAACATGAAGAAAATTGTGAATAAAATAATTTAAGAAGAAGAGCGTGAAAAAAATAATAATAATAGAAACCTGAAGGAAAGCGGGAAAAAATAATATAAACATGGAAATAATGAAAAAAATAATTTAATTATGAAGGAAAGTGGGAAAAATATTTAATATAGGAAGGAAACAATGAAAATAACAATTTAATTATGGAGGAGAGTGTGAAAAATTAATAGAGACATGAAAGACAGCGTGAAAACGAAAAGTCTAAACATAAAAGAATGTATGAAAAAATAATTTAAACAAGAAGGAATGCATGAAAAAATAACATAAACATGAAAGAACAGAGTGAATTAAATTGTTTTATTGTTTTCAAATTGTTTATTTGTTTCATTTTTTATTTTTGAATTTATTGTTTTTAAACAATAAATCTAAACATAAAAGAAAGCATGAAAAACAATTTAAACGCGAAGGAAAGTATGAAAAAAAATATATAAATATGACAGAAAGCGTGAAAAAATAGTATAAACATGGAAGAAAGCGTGAAGAATACTTTAATCATGAAAAATATTGTAAACATGAAGGAAATCGTGAAAAAAATTTAATTATGAAGGAGAGTGTGAAAAATATTTTAAACAGGAAGGAAATAGTGAAAAAAAAATAATTTAGTTATGGAGTAAAGTGTGAAGAAATAATGTAAGCACGAAAGAAATAGTGAAAAAAATATTTTAATTATGAAGGAAAGCGTGAACGAAATTATTTGAACAAAGCGTCGCAAATAATTCCTGTAACCTATTGTAATATTTAAGAAAAAACAGAATTGAACACAGACAGACTGTTTTTGAGGGCAGATTGTTAGTAACTAGGGTAGACAATTTATTTCAGTTACTTTTTCGGATATCACGAGGAAGTGACGCAATGATTAAATAATTCCAAAAAATTAAGATTGTGTATCAACACCTGCCGTCAGGATCACGAAGAATATAATGAGCCAACTAACGTCCGAAATTTTCGGAAAAAACTCATTTTATCGTTATGTGTTTAGCAGCGAGTGTTCACCACTTGAGCAAATGTATGCGAACCTTAATCCGATACCGGGACAATCTGCACGTTTTTTGCTCCGATGTCTGATCGAAAGGCCAGACTAGGTACGTCGCTGTCTCCTCGGTTGGAATGTATTCCGAATATTTTTAGCAGCAAGTTGCATAATGGACGGAAATATAAAATTCAAAGATTCTATAGAAAGAAAATATAATTTATTAAAAGTATACCTGAGTAATGACTGAGTATGTTGAGACTTAATATATGTGGTTTCTTAAAAAATTTAGTTTATTTGATTGTAGGGAAATAAGAAATTTTGATCACATTTTCATTGAAATTATACATTAAATTTTTATGTAGATGATAATACTAATAAATACTGTAACCGTGGTGGCCTCTTGCGGCGTACCGAAGAAATCGTCTTGGCATAGAGTCTCTCACCCGAGAGGACGCACAGCGCAACTGGCGCTGAATTACAATCTCTCATTCCCAGAGCTAGAGGTGGAATCTTTCCACTAATCTTTAATTGAATGTTCTTTAAATGTACAAGCGTGTTAAATATTGTTTATTTTTAATTGTAATTGTATATTTGTGCGCATCAAAATAAATCTGTGTATTCTTTGACTTGGGACTCAATTCGACCCCACCCAGTTCCAATTGCACAAACAAATAAACCAACATATCGACTAAAACTGGCGTCCCAACGTGGGGCCTCCTGTACTTGCACACTGCAATACTTAAATATTTTTGATGAACTTTAATTCAGAATAATTTTACATTATCATTAATATTCTGCGCAGTAATTCACTATATCTTAATGAATTCTCTAATTTTGCTTATTCTACGCTTTATCTTGAATCTTAATTATTTCGTACTTCTAATTTATATTTCTTTTTTTTTTCAATAATAACTTTTACAGTTTCCGCTCAGTTGTTTACAGTTTTCACTGCAATAATTATTGATGTATTACAAGAAGTTAGTTTTAAATCATTGGTGGCTTTTATGTTATTAAAAAAGAGCCCGCAGATTAAAATGAAATATAATTCACGCTATGTTTGTTCCCCATTAAAATAAATAAATAATTTCTATTTATTTTTACTTTTTTATTCTATAAATGGGCCTGATGGCCGAGTTTTTGGATTCGAGCACAGATTTTGGATTCGAATCCCGGTTGTGCCATGGATGTTTGTAATGGTTCGGAATCCAATTTAAGCCGTAAATCTCGGTCTAATAGGACTGTAGAGAGTTAGGTTGACAACCCTACCCCGCAAAAACAAAACATGTCCTGTCTCGAAATCTGACAATAGGCAAACGGCCTTGCTTTTGCGCCAGTGAAGATTTGGTTTGACTTGTCACTCTACGGTTATTTTTTGCACGGTTTAGGCTCATCAGATCTGGACCTACATCTTAACGTGGTTGCCTAACCACTAACAAGCATCCAGGTCACAGCCAAGATTCGTACCTGAAGCATCAATGGCCAGAGCGCTACCCAATTGCCCATCAAGCCGCCCTCTAGAGAAGAAGAAACTAAAAATAAGAACTTTTTTTTTAAAGTTTATTTGCTGTAAAAAAAAATTAACCCTTGATAATATATGCGTCATTGTTTTTTTTTTTTCATCAATTGCATTAAACGATTTATCATAAAACTTGATAACTAATTTTAATGCAATTTTTTAAAAAAAAACATTAGTTCCATTATCCAATCTACTTTGTTCTTCGTTTATTTAAAAATTCTCGCCAGAAAATTGCATTCATTAAGCTCTTCTTCCTTGAATAGGATACGAGGAAAAAGTCTCCATTTTTTTCGCTTAAATAAATATTTCCGAAGGGCGTATGTTGGATCTCTTTTTATTGTGTATGGCAGACGTAGACCTTGCTCTGACGGACAATGGAGACCGGGAAAATATTGCAACACAGTTTAAAGTAAAAATGTACGGTTAGAAATCAAATGCAAGATTATTATTTTTTTTCAATTCCTTCTATTAGCTCACACTCTCCCTATATATATCTTGTTCAAATTTTCAATCGTTCATAAAACACGTCTTATTTATCCACTCAAGTTTAAAAAATGTATTTGAACTTGCAGTGGATGACACACTGGATGTTAATACAGTCTTTTCAAATATATTAATTAATTCATTAAATTTAATTAACTAATTTTAATTTTTTTCAGAGTTAAGTTGCATGTATCTACCAATAGATGGCGCCAGAAGTAAGAGGAAAATTTCAACTTTTCTAACTTAAAAAATGAATGAAAATTATTTATAAAGAACTTTCTGCAATATAGTGAAAAAGATATTTGTCTTGGAATAACAAAGTTGGTAGAGGTTCGGCGTAGAATCTTCATGCCTTCGGATCGAATCTCGTTGAAGCATAAATATTTTTTTATTTGATTTTCAAATAAAAAGTAACTTAAATAAAATATTTCTTTGTTGACCTAAACTTTAAATTTTTCTTATATTACTTGTTCTTTGTGATGCGACACAAAAATTTAAATTATAAACTCCTGGATGGTTCCACGAATCGCATCTTGTACCTAATACGTATTGATAAAAAATATTTAAATTATAACTACGCCATAAATGTTATACGCATATATGTATAATATTTATGACATGAATCCTCTTGTGAGACTAAAATGAATTTTCAATAAGGTTTTTTGACAGTTTAATTTTTAGTTCTTCTTACTTCCACTTTTTTTTAACCCTTTTCTAAAAAATGTTTTTGGTGTTATAAGAATATTTCTTGGAATCCCTATCTTTTTCGACGCCAAAATATCTTGCTGGATAAATTTTACTTTAAGGATAAGTTATTTGTAGACATGTATTATTAGGAATAAATTTTATCCTGTTGTTCAATTTTTCCGTCTCTCGTTTGTTGACTTTTTATATGTTGCTGAGATTCGTTGTGAATTTTTACTTTTTAATACTTTTTTTTTTTTTTTTGCAATGTATATAAAAGAGTTTATTTTGTTCTATATTTGTATCAAATATATATGACTAACACTATAGAGATATAATATACTTGTTTTCCATCTGCATTACCAAAATTAGGAAATTAAATTATTATTATTATTATTTATTCATTTTTAGTTTACACGGTTTCAAGTCATTCCTACTGATACTGTTTCTATCCCCATACACTTACTGACGATCCCCCAATTGGCTAACGCTCTCGCCTTTGGTACCACAGACTTCAGGTTCGAATCATGGCTGTAGCATGAATGTTTGTTAGTGGTCAGAATCCACTTTAAACTGGAGATCCCGGTCTAATTAGCCTAAAGTGTGCAAAAAAAAAAAAAAAAAAAACCGTAGAGAGACAAACCCTATACACTTACTGTAAATTAACTGCAGATCACAAATAAAAAAGATAAACTGTAAGGTATATATATATATATATATACCTTACAGTTTATATTTTTAATATATATATATATATATATATATATTGTTAGCTGCTATGTTAGCAGCTAGTTGTGTCAGGATGTAATACCAATCTCTCTTTCTATTTATATTAGTTTATTTACAATATTAGTACATACATACGCATGGCACCCTGTGCCTCGTCTACAATAGCATTAATAGTTAAAAACCAAGAACCGGTCCCTGACCGTCTATCTCTTTCAGACTAACGTTTCCTCGTGGTCTCTAGCTCTGACCGCATGTACTTACCACACTGGACCACACAGTTAAGGTCCCAGTTACAACAGCGACCTCTTGAGGTTGTATAATAATAATTAAACAATATACATATATATATATATATGAAATAGGAGGGAATAGGAGAAATTAGTTTAGAGGAATGCAAGTTTGAAATTATTTGTCTGTATAATTTTGATTAAATAGTATAAAATCAATACAATTTGTAAATATATATATTTGAAAGCCACATGTTAAAGCATGCACTAAAATAGCCATTTCAAATTTGAAATGATGCTATATTTAATAACCGATTTTAAAAGCAAGCATGCAAACCTGTATGCATCGTGTTATTTTGTGGGATGACGCTCCAAGCTTGTTGCACTTGGTAAGTCAAATTAGAAACTGTCAATGCTGGTTGTGGAGGAGCTCGATTTGTGGTCCAATAATCCTCATGCGTCTTCAAGTGGAGAAAGATATATTGATCTCGCAGGCCAAGGCAAAATGTCCATAGTGGGGAATTGCTGTCAAGAAGTATGAGATAACGACAAGAGTGCTCCTGTTGTCTTAGAAACTTGCTCTCCAGACCATAACTCCTAACGTAAATCTTGGTCCACGACGCAATCAGATTTATACTTAGCGTTCCCTTTGCCTCCTACTAAACAACATACGTCCATCACTGGCACCAAGACAGAAACGGACCACACAAGAGATCTTCTCTATGACCTCCAATGATCTGCAGCTTAATACCAATGAAGTCTCAGATAGCTGTAATTTGGGGTTAGCAGCATGAATGCTACAGAATGTCTGACACAGGGGTGTCCCTGGGATATTCGATAGGTTATAGTTCGTTGTGTCTCGTTAGTGCCAACATGCGGATAAAACATTTATGCTCCAACATTTTTTGCTACAAGGATCGTCCCTCTTAGTAGTGGCACGTTTGCAGCCTGAATCCTGTCTTCTTCAGACAGTACTTTCCCGTGACCACTGCTGCCAACAATCATGCGCAATGGATACAACCCAGCATTTTTTTCTAAAAGAAGTCTTTCTGCAACAATGTGAAAAGGAAATCTACCATCTCGTAGTTCTATTACACGCTTTTGTTCAAACTCAATAAGCTGCTGACACTGCCTTCTATGTCTTCTTAAAAGCATTTTTGGCACAAATCTATTTCAAAACACCCAATACGAAAGTAAATAACTCAGGAAATTTACACCGCGTATTAAAGTAAACATGAGCTAATGCCATTCTTATTTGTGTAGCTCGAAATTTGAATGGACGTAACCTTTCAAATTTCGTTTATCTAACTTCTTCTCGGTATTGAGATAATACAGAGTTTTTGCATACCGTATTTTTATCGTCCGATATTTTTTTTTTTCCCTAGCGCGCGTGCTCATAGGAAACATTATTACAGATACGCGTGCGCAATTTCCTATGAGATGCGCGCTAGGGAGAAAATGAGAGTGGCGTGGGTTGTCAGTTGTGTTAATTGTATTAAAATAAAATAATTGAAGAGGCAGATTAAAAAATAGAATGTTTGAAAGGTCATCATTTATCAAATTAAGTCATATTGAACTAGCACTTCAACAGTGATAGTTCATCACATTTATAATATAAAAACTCAAATTGAAAATCATTTAATAAACATGTCCAAGGTTTTTTTTTCTTTCTAATGTAGCTGGCAAACACTTAGACAGCTTGGTCTTGGATGTCTTAAGGCAAGCGCTGCACAGACGTTACTCACTTTGCATGACCCAGGGAACGCGTGTATCTTGAAGATAAGCCACAGACGCGGAGTAACAATGCCACCGCAACGCTCTACGATCCTATTAGGACCGGGACCTACGGTTTTAAAGTGGATTCCGAACCACTACAAACATCCATGGCACCGCCGAGACTCGAACCCGAAAACCTGTGGTACCGAGTACCAGAGCGCTAACCACTCGGCCATTCAGGCATATTCAAGGTAAATAATAGAGAGTTTTTGCATACCGTATTTTTATCGTCCGATATTTTTTTAACTCCCTAGCGCGCATGCTCAGAGGAAACATTATTACAGATACGCATGCGCAATTTCCTATGAGCATGCGCGCTAGAGAAAAAAAAGCTAACGTACTTTAACAGTACGGTATTTTTTTCCCTAGCGCGCATGCTCAGAGGACACATTATTACAGATACGCATGCGCAATTTCCTATGAGATGCATGCGCTAGAGAGAAAAAAGCTAACGTACTTTAACAATACGGTATTTTTTCTCTCTAGCGCGCATGCTCATAGGAAACATTATTACAGATACGCATGCGCAATTTCCCATGAGCCTGCGCGCTAGAGAGAAAAAAAAAAAGCTAACGTACTTTAACAATACGGTATTTTTTCTCTCTAGCGCGCATGCTCAGAGGAAACATTATTACAGATACGCATGCGCAATTTCCTATGAGACTGCGCGCTAGGGAAAAAAACGTACCGTATTGTTAAAGTACTTTTTATGCAAAAACTCAATACGGTATTTTTTTTCTCTCTATTATTTACCTTGGACATGTTTATTAAATGATTTTCAGTTTCGTTGCCGGATCTTATGTGCATTTCGGATCTTGAAAAAACATGTTTTTTTTTTTTTTCAGTGGTTTTTCAGTGATGGGGCATCTCAGAATTTTTTTATTATAATGTGATGAACTATCACTGCTGAAGTGATAGTTCAATATGACTTGATTTGATACATGATGGCCTTTCAAATATGACTCTAATTTGCCTCTTCAATTATTTTTGCCTTTTTAATACAATTAACACAACTGACAACCCACGCCACTCTGCATATAAATCGATAAAAATCTATTTATAACCTAATTTCCAAATCGGTTTATACCGATTCCAAATGAGGTCTTGTCTCATCCAATTCCAATTCCAATCTGATGCCAATTCAAATTCCAATTTGATGCTTGGTTTCCCCATCGGGAAGATACGCGCTATGGTTTCCCTTTTTGCAGGGATTATCAGATACCCGTGGTTCGAGTTGTCACAGCGAATGTTATGTATGGGTTTTAAATAGAATTTCCGTATAGCAAATACCGTTAGTAACTGTTAGCATATAAAATGATCGTGCTTTTAAGTCACTTCTTGTTGGTTCTTCTTTGGTTTTTGTGTTCGTGTTTGTTTTCTTTATATATATATATATATATATATTATGCGTTAATGTGTTGATTCAAATAGATTATATTAATTCCGTTTAAAGTTAAACAATCTTTTAGTGTATTATTTAGCAATAACAGCAATTATTTAGTTGAGCAAAGTTTTTGAATATCCCTAAAGAAGAACATAATTTTGACATCAAAATAGGCTCCTTAAAAACTTATTTTGGAATCAATGGTCTGGCCTTTGGTACCACAGGCTGCAGGTTCGAATCCTAGCGGTGACGTGGATGTTTGTAATTCTGAATGACCTGTTAAACTGTTGGTACCGGTCTAATAAGTCTAAAGTTTGCGCAAAATGACCGCAGAGAGACGAACCAATCTAAAATTTTAAACATTTTTTTTTTTTTTCTTTCTAATGCAGCTGGCAAACACTTAGACAGCTTGGTCTTGCATGCCTTAAGGCAAAGCGCTGCACAGACGTTACTCACTTTGCATTACCCAGGGGGCGTGTAACTTGAAGATAAGCCACGGCCGCGGAGTAACAATGCCCCCGCAACGCTCTACGATCCTATTAGACCGGGACCTACGGTTTAAAGGGGATTCCGAACCACTACAAACATCCATGCCACCGCCGGGACTCGAACCCGAAACCTGTGGTTCCGAGCGCCAGAGAGCTAGCCACTCTGCCATTCAGGCCTTCGTAATATATATAGTAAATATTAATTCTGTCTAAAGTTAAACAAACTTTTATTACATTATTTTGCAATAACCTCAAGTGTTTAGTTGGGCACAATTTTTAAATATTCCTAAAGAAGAATGTAACTTTGTCATTTAATAAGAAGGTAAATATAAAGCTTGTGTATTGGCTGATTATGGGATTTTTACGCAACTAGCACGTTTTTTTTAGTGGAGTGGAGATTTAAAAAATAATATAATGAATAAAGCAAAAGTACAAATTAGATTTTATTGTAAATAAACAATTTTAAAGGTTCAGTCAGTTTGCTTATGTATAAAAATAAAACTGAATAATTTTATACATTTAATTCTAAATAATTATTAAACAGTCTGTACTTAATTAATTTAGCTTTTGAAATTGTAGTTTTTTTCAACAAGTCTTTTATATTAGGATAAGTTCTTGCAGTTATTAGGGTTAGTTCTATTTTTTTTTTTTATATTAGGATTAGTTCTTGAAGATGTTAACAAAATTAGGTGTTTTAGATGCACATCAGTTAATCTTATATTTTGATTTCATTATTTTCATAGCAGAAAACTTTTGTTCACAAACATATGTTGATCCAAACCTACAACCATATCTGACAATCAAATCATGTAAATTTGGAAAATTGTTTATTGGTATAAAGTTCTAAAATTTAATATAATTTGGAGCACTTGCAGTTGAAATAAGCTCCTTATGTTTGCAATTCAGTGTAGTACGGTGCTGTAGGTCAACAATTTCGATCTGGATTTCAGGTGGATAACAATTAACAACTTGCAGATAAATTGATAAAGTACTTTTGAAAAGATTATTATTCTAACATATTATATTGCGGATTATTTCTAAGTCATCTATGTTAGGATTAGTTCTTGAAAATAACAGCCAAATTAGGTATTTTAGGTGCATACAAGTTAATCATATATTTTGATTTTATTACATTCATTAACAAGAAACTTTTGTTCACAAACATATGTAGATCCAAACCTGCAACAATATCTGACAATCAAATCAAATTTGGAAAATTGTTTGTTAGTCCAAATATCCAATATAATTTGGAACATTTTTAGTTGAAATAAGTTCCTTACTTATTTCAACTAAATAAACATTTGTAACAAACTTGCTTTTCAGTATAAGTTCCTTATATTTGCTTTGTAGTACGGTGCTGTAGGTTAATAATTTCGTGGTAAAAATTAACATTTTGCGGATAAACTAATAAAGTACTTTTGAAAAGGTTAACATTTTTTTATCATATTGAAAATCATCAAACTTAGCACTGAAGGAATCCTGCAAAATGAATATTAAATTTTTTTATATCTTTCATAATTCGGAGCATTATTGACTTTGGTAGCCAGTTCCTCAATTTATGGGAAATTTGTTAATGTTTTTTTTCTCGAAAATCGACGTACACGCACAAAAAAGCAAAATTCTTTCTCCAAAATCGAGGCAAAAGCAAAAGTGTTGTTCACAAAAGAAGATACATGGCCAGCTTGGGTAAAGAATACAATCTTTTTCCCTTTAATCTTCAATTTTGGCAACACAAACCATTGGGTTCGTCCCATGGCCACAGTGCCTTACAACATCGTTGTATTGGTGTGAAGCAGTTCTCTTTCCGGCGCTGTTGTATTCAGTAGTGCATGAGTAGGGGTTTTATGGATTTTGGCAAAGTTCCTGAGGAGGACATTGTTTTTAAAAATTTTTTTTATTTTTCAATAGATCTTTGTGTGCCACTGTTAACCCCCATCGTCGGTTGGCCATTCATGCATTACATATATATTCTGCATTCATTGCTAAATAACCATCTTGTGTCCATTCTACAAACTCTTTGTTAAGCTGAATTTTAATACAAGTATTGAAAAATCCTATAAAATACGTAATAAATTCTGGAAATTTGAATTTGAGGATGTCTATTTTTTTTCAGTGAATAGAATTCAGAATATTGTACTTAGAAAAGAAAAGCAAAAATGAAGTATAAAGTAAAATAATTGTAGATATAGACCCTTCATCAAGACAAGGGCGTTTTTATAAAATTTATTTTGTAATAAATAAAAAAAAAATATTGAATAATATATTTTACTAATAGTTAAGTGTTTACTCTTTTTTTTTTTTTTTGTGATGGGGCGGGGACAGATTAGATATCGGGTCGTGCTCCATGTTTCGGTCTTTCATCAAAATTTCTTTTCTTTTTTTATTTTGTTTAAAATAACAAAAACATCAAACCTAGCTAAAACCTCATCACCTCTGTTTGAAGTAAAATTTTGTTGTGGCAAATCCTCAGTATGCTGCAGTGCGGTACACCCGTAGGCGGTGCAGCGGAGCACCCGTAGGTAGAAGTCTGAATGGGATCCAAGTCCTGAAGAAGGAGGGCAGGGCCTTCCCGGAGGATCTTTTAGAGGGAACTACCGAGCATTAGAGTATCATATGGGAGAAAATCTGCAAAAATCCCACCAGGTAGTCTGATTAACAAGGCAAGATGCTGAACATCAAAAACGTCGTAGACTCTCCTGGGTTTTTGAAACAGTGTTTACAACAAAGCCGCCTGCGGACTAAACCTCTGCCTCATGCTCAACACCACCACTACTACTACACACACACACCACACCACATCACTGTGCCTAGAACTGAGATGCCCTTTACAGTTTGGGAATGATGGGGGTGAGAAGAAGTCTGATTGAGCTCTGTGAAGCTCTACGGTCATATGAAACCGGCGCCTACGGCTTAAAGTGGATTCCGAATCGCCGCAAATATCCATGGCATCGTCGGGATTCGAACCCGATACCTGTGTTACTTAGAGCCAGATCACTGGCCACTCGACCATCAGGTCCCTCCTCTTGCACATCAGCGGCGCCTGTTGCCACTCAGCGACCAGTTGGGCGAAAGTATAATTGACATATGAGGGGTTAAACTGCTAGAAAACCAATACCACACACAGTCTGTGCCTCCTTGCTCTAACTAACCAAGTGGCGGTGGCAGTTTTTAACTTAACAGAACAGATCTTTAAAAAAATATTTTGTTTTTACTTAATATAAAGCATTTTTCCTCCTCCTCTCTCTGTCTGACACAAGAGTGAATGAACGTGCATTTCACATGAAGAAAGAGATTCATTCACCAGACAACAAAACCCCCTTTAATCTCCTTCCTTAAATTAAGTAAAGAGATTAAAGGGGCTTTTGTTGTCCGTGAGTTCTCATAAGCGACCAACAACTATTTCGCATTCATATTTCAAACGAAAGTTCAGAAAGTGGTTTATCTCTCCAGTTGTTTACGAACCAGAATTTGAAGGCCTGGCAGTGTTTGCGTTTGCCATTTTCTTTTCAACTAACCGATAGGAAGTCGTAATTCATAATAAATTAAAGATGAAGTGAAATGAAGTACACTGTAAATCAAGCTTTTATTTTTGGATCGAGCTTTTATTTTTTTTGCTACAAACAGAAGCCACATTTTCTGTTAATCTTCATGCTTCACAGAATACGATCCTTTAATTAGGCTAGTGTAAAATGTGCAATTATTTAATGTGCACTGTGTATGATCGTTTAATTATGCTAATGTAAAATGTGTAATCCTTTAACACATGTAATGTGTAATCTTCCACATTAATGCTTTAATGTGTAAGATCCTTTAATTAGGCTGGTGTAAAATGTGTAAAGCTTTTTAATTTGTAGTGTGTACAATCCTTTAATTAGACTAATGTAAAAATGTGTAATTCTTTTAATGTGTAATGTGTTAGATTCTCTAATTAGGTTAGTGTAAAATGTGTAATCCTGCAATGTGTTAGATTCTCTAATTAGGTTAGTGTAAAATGTGTAATCCTGCAATGTGTTAGATTCTCTAATTAGGTTAGTGTGAAATGTGTAATCCTGCAGTGTGTTAGATTCTCTAATTAGGTTAGTGTAAAATGTGTAATCCTGCAATGTGTTAGATTCTCTAATTAGGTTAGTGTAAAATGTGTAATCCTGTAATGTGTAAGATCATTTAATTACGATTGTATAAGTAGTAATATTATATTAAATGATTTTTTTTTATTAGTATATTTTAAGTAAATAAAAAAAAATTTTATACAAAGAAAACATCTTTAGAAACAACTCCCCCTGTCTGCTTTTTATGAAATTTAATATCTAAATTTTTAAATGATAAATAACTAAAATAAAGTTTTATACTTACTTACAACAACCACATCATTAATAATTCTTAAAAAATACCAAACTATTATTCATTATCCTATTTAATGAAACAGCACTTTCAAAAATCTGTCTATTGTTTATAAAATCTGATAACTAAATTTTTAAATGATAAATAACTAAACTAAATTTTTGTAAATAACTTAAACTAAATTTTTGTACTAGCTAACAACGGCATCATTAATAATTCTTATAAAAAAAAACCAAACTAATATGCATTAAACTATTTCAAGAAGTCTGTGTGTTGTATATAAAATCTGATAGCTAAATTTTAAATGATGAATAACTAAACTAAATTTTATATTTACTTACTAATAACATGACATTATATAATAATTCTCGATAACTAAATTTTAAATGATAAAAATACATATGTTTATAACTAAATTATTATTCATCTTTTAACGTATTTGAGGAGACCGAACAATTTCAAAACCAAGACAAGTCTGTCTGTTGTTTATAAAGTTGATAACTAAATTTTTAAATGATAAATATCTAAGCTAAATTTTTATATGTATAAAAATTTTTATTGTCATTTTTAACAGCAGATATTTATTATTAAACAAACTATTATTACTAAATTTATACATTATTCTAATATTACATATTAGATATTTTTTATTACTAAATTTTTATTTCATCTTTTATCAACAACGACATCATTAATAATTCTCAACAAAAATATCAAACTATTGTTCATTATCATATTTAATAAAACCGAACAATTTCAAGAAGTCTGTCTGTTGTTTATCACATTTGATAAATTTTTAAATGATAAATAATTAAACTAAATTGTCATACTTACAACAACAACATCGTTAATAATTCTTAAAAATATTAAACAATTATTATCATATTTAATGAAACCGAATAACTTCAAGACGTCTGTTGTTTATAAAATTTGATAGTTAACTTTTTAAATAATAAATTTCTAAATTGAATTTTTTAAATTTTTATTCTCACCTTTTAACAACAAAGATATCATTAACAATTCTTAACAAAAAATGCCAAACTATTATTCATTATCATATTTAATGTAACCGAACAATTTCAAGAAGTCTGTCTGTTGTTTTATAAATTTGATAACTAAATTTTTATATAGTAAATAACTAAACATTTTTATACTTACTTGTCCACAAGAACGACATCATTAACAATTCCTGACAAAAATATCAAACTATTGTTCATTATCACATTTAATGAAACCGAACCATTTCAAGAAGTCTGTCTTTGGTACTTACTTCTTAACAACAACGACATCATTAATAATTTCTTAAAAAATTCTCATTAATATACATTATCACATTTAATGAAGTTAACAACTTCAAAAAGCCTATCTGTCTATAACGAAAAAGTCTATAACGAACAACTTCAAAAAGTCTATCTGTTTTTTATAAAATCTGATAACTAAATTTTTAAATGATAAATAACTAAACTAGATTTTTGTACTTACTTTATATATTTAAGTTTTTAAATGATAAGTAACTAAACATTTTAGACTTACTTGTTAGCAACAACGACACAATTCTTTAAAAAACACCTAATTAATATATACATTATCATATTTAATAAAACCGAACAACTTCAAGTCATTTGCTTGTTGCTTATAAAATTTGAAAGCTAAATGTATAAGTAGTAAATATCTAAGCTAAATTTTTATATAATTAAATTTGTTTACTTACTTAGTAAGAAGAATGACATCATTTATAATTCGCAATAATGCTTTTCTAATTCTGCGCTCTTACTTCATCTTTTCCTTTGAATGTCCATTTTTTTTTTTTTTCGAAACCTTTCCCAATTGAAGGTTTCCGCATTTGCAATCTGTTAACCGCGAGACTCCATGGAACGGTTCAAAGGCCACCCTTCCCTACCGCCGCACTCGCATGACATCATCATTCGGCTGCAAAGCGCGCTAAACGATTCTCGTCCACCCCCACCCCCTTTCGATTTTCTTCTGATCAGTCGCCGATGAAGGACGCTGCGATACCTTGACTTTTTACTTTCTCCTCAACTGCCTTCTTTCACTGCAAACAGACTCAACAACATCATGTCGGTAAGTCGTTTTCTTACATCCCTAAATTGTGAGGTTTTACTTCAGGTTTAAATCGAAAACGACGTTTTATCGTATAAAATGACGTTGTTTGTGTTACATTTCATCATAAAAAATGCAGAGTGTTGTATTTATTAATTAAATTGAACAGTGATTTTTTGTTATGGTATATTTAAATGCATACTTTAAAACTGTATTTATGTATTTAAAAATGTTTTTAATTGAATTTAAAATAGAAATAAATTTCAATATATTTCTTAACTTTAAGAAATAAACGAATCAGATTTATGAGTGTGATGCTAATATAGTACTAATATAATTATAATATTGCTAATGTTGTGCGAATATACTTAATAAGATGCTGATATAATTATAATGCGCTAATATAATTATAAGGTTCTAATATAAGGTTTTGATATAATTATAAGGTGTTGATATAATTATAAGGTGCTAATATAATTATAAGGTCCTAATATAAGGTGTTGATATAATTATAAGGTGCTAATATAATTATAAGGTTCTAATATAAGGTGTTGATATAATTATAAGGTGCTAATATAATTATAAGGTTCTAATATAAGGTGTGGATATAATTATAAGGTGCTAATACAATTGTAAGGTTCTAATATAAGGTGTTGATATAATTAAAGGGGCTAATACAATTATAAGGTGTTGATATAATTATAAGGTGCTAATGCAATTATAAGGTACTCCTCTGCCTCTAATGGTGTTCAAACACGACCCTATTTTCAAAGCGTACCAAATATTAATTATTTAAATTTTCTTTTTGTTTGATAATTTACAAAATATTAAAAAGTATAGTTACCATAGTATTAAGTATCGCGTGTTCCTATAATTACTACAAAAAAAAAAATATATTAGATCTTAAATGAACAAATGGAGGTCAATGACTTTTTTTGTGACGAACGCAATAACAAGAAAAAAGCACGCGAAAATTTATGTATAGTTACGGCTTTATTATATTAACTAATTGTGTTTCTGGAAAGTCTTTTCTCCATTTTCTCTCTATCTCCTATTTTGATGAAACTCATTATAAAGCACACATGAAAATTTAAGTATAACGAAAAAAATTATGACTTTATTATGCAAATTGAATAGGTTTCTAAGAAGTGCCTTGTCCATTCTGTTATTACTAGATATTTTTTTTTCCTGATGTTTTTTTTGTATGTATATATATATAGCGAACAGAAATAACTTGGTTTATAATTTTCTGCGGGTACGTGGTCCTCGACAAAGCCATCCTTAGGGTTCTCGCGGGATTTACTAATTTCCTGACAACTTCTTTTCATACTCCATCATTGTATATTTGCAAAATATTTGTTCATTCATTCAATTCCTTCTATTAGCTCATACTCTCCCTATATATATTTGTTCAAATTTTCCAATCGCTAATAAAAAATACTTTTTTTTTATTCCTCCACTCAAGTTCAAATACATTTTTTTTTGAACTTTTACTGGATGACCCTGGATGTGAATACAGTTTTTTTCAAATATTAATTCAGTAATTAAATTAAATTAATCAATTTTAAATTTTTAGATTTAAGTTGCCTATATCTACCCATAGATGGCGCCAGATAAACTTAAAAAATGAATGAAAATTATTTATAAAAGACTTTCTGCAATAAAGTGAAAAAAAAATGTAGGAATTGACTTACAAAATTTATTTTTATATATAATTTGTTTATCTTGACGTGGATAAGCCCATACAAGCCTCTCAGCCTTTTCATATTTGTGTTTGTCTAAAGATTTTCAGTTTCGTTGGAGCAGTTCTGGTGCATTTTAGATCTTGCACAATTTCTTTCGTCCTTTTATTTTTACTGTTTTGAGAGATCTGACTGCGAGGTACTTCAGGTTTTTTATATCACAAATATTATTATAGTTTTGGTACACAATGGGATTGCGAAGCATCATTATGATTATAGGGTCACATGATAATTATGATCATATGTGTGGGAAAGCAAGTGTGTTATGTCTTTTGCTATGTGATACTTGTTTCGAGTTCATTTCTCATAAATTCTCTAGCATATATATATATGTGTGTGGAGGGGGAGGGGGATGATGGCAAGGCGTCTGGCTCTCGATGCCACAAATTTCGGATTCGAATCCCTACGGTATGGATGTTTTTAATGGTTCGGAATCCACTTTAAACCGCAGGTTTCTGTCTAACATAAATTTCAGACTCAAATCGTGGCTTTGCCATGGATGCTTATAGTGATTCGAATCCACTTTATACCGTTAAGTCCCGGTATCATAGGACCGTAGAGCGTCACAGAGCCCAATCAGACTTCTCACCCACATCATTCTTAAACTGTATAGGGGTAACTCGGCTCTAGACACAGTGGTGTGTAGTATTAGTAGTCTAATATAACTATTTCGAAATCTGCCAGTAGGCAGACGGTCATGTCCAACACGGACTGTAATGCCGGGGAATTAGTTAGTTAGTCAGTCAGTCAATTATATATATATATACTATACATTTATGTGTGCGCGTGATGGTGTTTATGTATCTGTCTGCATCTACACACACTATGTATGTGTATATATATATGCGTCTGGCCCATTGTCAATGCAATTTTGATTCCAACTTCTTGTTATTCATATGACCTGCTGAACGAAAATAAACTCCTGCAAATAAACTTCTGCAATTAATATTTTCACATGCATTTCATTGCGGCACAAAATGACTTTTGTTGCATTCTCCTAATACATATTATCAGCTTTTGCAACACACATTTCTTTTTTATTATGAAGAAATTACGTTACGGCAATAAAAGACAAAAATACTTTACGACATCGCAATGAAAACGAAGGCTGCTGTTTAATTTTACTTCAATTGACAAAACATAGATTATAATTGATCGCGTTTTAGACTGAACTGTTATTTTTTCCGATACATTGCAAAGGTGTGGATTATAGAGCCACGTCTCCAGCCATGAGAACACGCACTCTCCCTATGTTGACGTTTTATGTTTCCATAGAAAGGCAAACAGCACTTTCTATTGCAGGTTTTGTGAATAATTTATTCGAAGAATGGAATGTTTTCGCTGAACTGGAAACAGCACGCACCTCGAATGACTCGTTCGTGGTACTTTTAACACGTTCTCGCTCAGATCTCGAGTGGTATCATTAGAAGAGACTCTTATCGAAGACTTGAGCATAAAAAGACTTTACTGCTGTCTGGAATGACATTAATCTTTTGGTTATCGCAAATGAAAACGAAGGCTGCTATTTAATTTTCCCTCAATTGGGCACTTACTCAAACATAGATTATAATTGATCGCGTTTTAGACTGAACTAAACAAAGTTATTTTTTCCGATACATTGAAAAGGTGTGATTATAGATTGTTTGTTAGCTTTTTTTTTTTAATGCATTTTACAGAAGAGAACCATGTAAATACATTATAAAGACGCTACAATATGTTCTACTGTTACTAATATCCAGTTTGATTTGGTTTGGTTTGTCGCTCTAAGGTAATTTTATGCATACTTTGGTTAATTTTACTCTACGGTCATTTTATGCACACTTTGGGTTAATTTTTCTGGACTCATTTTATGCAGTTAATTAGATCTTAAGTTTAAAAAGTGGATTCCGAACCACTCACAAACATGCATGCCACCGCCAGGATTCGAACCTGTAATCTGTGGTACTAACGGCCCGAGCGCTAGCCAATGGGTCCTCAGGCCGCATACAGTTCGAAGTGCATAGCATTTCAGAAATAAGCACTTTATGTAACCATTTTATAAAGTTACATTTCTGAAATATTTAATTTTTTATGTACAGATGCATACTCATAAATTTTATGCCATGTATTGGAATAATTCCTATATATCAAACATAAAATGCTTTGATATTTTGAGATTTCACAAATTTTTTTTTTTATATTAGAGAGATAAGAGCGGGCGCCATATTATATCTACAATCAACTACAATCTGGCGGTCAACGTAGGTATACACACGTACATTTAAAACATGTAATATTCACACATTTAAAGACATATAGGCCAACTGTTACACAGTATTGCATTGAATATATTTCCTCTTAGGATGAGAGATTACAAACTAAATGTGTCTCAGTGGAAACGCCGGTTGTGCTGTACTTCCTCTCGGGTGGGAGTCTCGAGGTCCACTGAGCATTTCTCCTGAATGTCACATGGGGCGCTCTTGCCAGTGTGTAGGAGCTGAAAACGTCCATGGTTACAGCTCGCCATATCTGTCATAACAACAGCCGTATCTACTTTTTTAATGTTATTCTAAAATGATATGTATTTTTGGTAATAAATATCAAGATATATATAAATTAGGTGAAAATCGATTGTCGGGCCAATTGTCTAGCGCTCTGGCCGTTGTTTCAAGTTTCAGATTCGAATCCTGGCTGTGGCATGGATACTCGCTAGTGGTTCGGAATTCACGTTGAACTGTAGGTCCCGATCTGTTTAGCCCTCGTGTGCACAAGATGACAAACCAAACTAGCACGTTATTGACAAAAATTCTGATCTTCTAGCTTGTAATAAAATAGATATTAGTAAATAAAATATATTTCTCGTATTTAAATGCTTAAATTATAAGTTACTAAACTAAGTCATACTTCATAAAACTCTGAAAACCTTTAAAAAAAAAAAAAAATTACTTTTTTTAAAAGTGAAATGGAAATGTAATGAAGCGAGCAGCGATCTCGGCATCTCTGCTTTAAATCATCCAAAAATATGTTGTGCCTTGCTTAAACTGTTTTTTTTTTTTTTCCCCTTCCCCTCGAATCTTTGCCAACATCAGCAACATGTTCAGCAAAAAAAAAATCTCATCCCGTATTGGCTCGAAATCAAACAATTCCTCGCTGTCGAGACCCATAGAAGAGTGACTTGTTTTCGTGGATCCAACGCACCCATTTATTAAATTTAGTTTTTTTTTTCAATAAAAAAAAAAAGAAGAAAGAAATTTCCTGAAAGCGTGACCTTTTTCTCGCATGCCTTGTGATTGCTGCTTCCTCTTGAGCGAGCCCTTCGCGATGAGCGCACGCAGTCAGTGGCGAAACTTTTCCCCTGAGGTTTGTTAAAAGTCAAGGTCTCATTCACATTTGCTTGCTTATTTTACTTTAAATAGTAATGACTGGGAATTTCTCTTTAGAAATTGAAAGAAAACACGCAATTCAATTCTAATTACCTTATTTTGCTAAACTAAAGAATCTTCAATTTTCGAATTCATTGGATTCGAATTTATTCAAATGTCAAAATTTTGATTTTCGAATTTTAAATCGAATCGGCGATTTTCGAAAATTCAGTTCGATTCGATTTTTAATTAGATTTGAATTCGATTCGATTCCATTCGATTTCGATTAAATTCGAATTCAATTCAATTTCGATTAGATTTGAATTCGATTCAATGCAATTCGATGACAATTCGAATTTAATTCGATTCGATTCAAGTCAATTTCGATTCAATTCGTATTCGAATTCATTTCAATTTTGATTAGATTTGAATTCGAATTCGATTAGATTAGATTCAAATTGGATTCAATTCAACAATTTTAATTCTAATTTAAGTTGAATCGATTCAATTCGTATTCGAATTCGATTCAATTTCGATTAGATTTGAATTCAATTTTGATAAGTTTCAAATTCGATTCAGTTCAATTCTATTTGAATTCGGATTTTATTTGATTCGATTCAAATTTCGAAACTTCGATTTTTGAATCTTTAATTGAATCTTCATTTTTTGATTCGATTAGTATTCGAATTCGATTTCGATTCATTTTTCAAATCTTTGGAATCTTGGATTTTTTTAAAAAAATCTTCTTTCTCAATAAATTACGCCTAAATAATTAAGGCATAAGCCAATCTCTAATTAGGTGGGACTTTTTAATGCTAGCCAATTTTGTTTGAAGAGCTTCAAGTAATTTAAATATTTATTCAATTAAAGAATCTGATTTCGTTTATTTAAATCAGTCCTATTGTCTAATACTACAGCAGACAGTGCGTTGCAATTTTTACAATGGATTCGATTTCACAATGAAATGAATCCGTCTGATGTGATTGAATCGGTCTTCGAATTAGGAATGCCGATTATGCGTTAATAAGCAAACTGACTCGTTTGTTGTAATTGGCATATAGTTCAACAATGCCTAATTTGAAATTAAAATCGGCATCGAATTTCGGAAGAAAAAGTCCTATGAAGCTTATATCTAATCAACGACAGATTTGAAATGTCCTTGACTTGTTAATTATAGCAAATTAACTATTGAAAATCAACCATATTAAGTACATTAGTGAATTCAGACTGTTATTTCAAAACTGCAACATACAATCAAGAGTGTTAATTATCATTATGAGGGATCGCTTATAAAAATTAACATAACCTGTTTACACATTCATCTAGTATTTCCTGCGCCTGATTCAATTGGCTAAAGGCTCTGGCCTTTGGTACCACAGGCTCCAGGTTTGAATCTTAGCGGTGACATGGATGTTTGTGAGTGGTTCGGAATCCACGTTAAGCTATTGGGACCGGTGTAATTAACCTAAATTGTGCACAAATTGACCATAGAGCGATAAATCAATAAAATCTAGTATTTCTTGAATAGTCCACCGATGAGGTGAACTCAAATGTAGCTTCCAGTCTTTTACATTTTTGTATGGGAGAAAACCTAGAAAACTCCTATTAGCTTGTCCCGCACATATGTTGCGGCAATTAGTTTCATAATTTTCTAAAAACATACGCCATCAATGGATTCGAACCGTCATTTTATTTGTCTTGAAATGTACATAAACCGTTACGTAAGTAGATACCCAGTGCCTGCCTCTCGTGCTCGGTGTCACAGGTATCGGGTTTCGAGTCCCGACGCCATGGATATTTGTAGTGGTTCGGGATCTATTTTTAAACTATAGGTCCCGGTCTAATTGGGTTGTAGGGCGTAGTGCTGACAACCCTACTCCGTAAACATCTCCTGTTTTGGAATGTGCCAGTAGGCAGATAGCCTTGGCCCCATAATGGGGCTGTTGCACCATTCAAGAAGAAGTTGATATTTAATTTGAAATTTTTGTTAAGAAAAACCTATCACATGGTCAATTTTTTATATACTGGAAATAATCTCGAATGAAAAACTATTCGTTATTTATAGGTAAAACATATATTATATTTATTTGTAAAATAAATATATTGGTTATATTAAATATATCATCATCATTGGCTCAACAGCCTTATGGTGGGCCAAGTCCGTCTGCCTGCTGCCAGATTTCTAGACAGTAGTTGTTTTCATTTTACTGGATAGGGATGTCAGCTCTACGCCTAACGCTCTGCAGTCATATTAGACCGGAACCTACGGTTTAAAATGGAATCTGAATCATTACAAGCATCCATGTCACCGCCGGGACTCGAACCCGAAACCTGTGGTACCGAGCGCTAGTCACTCAGCCATCAGGTCCCATATCTATCTATCTATCTACATACATACACTATATATATATATATATATATATATATATATATATTTGTGTGTTTTTTTGATGGTGTGTATGTATCTGTCTACATTTGCACACACTATGTATGCATATACACTGAAGTGACAAAAGTCATGGGATAGCAATATGCAAATTTTCAGATGGCAGTAGCATCGCGTAGAACAGGTATAAATGCGCAGTGCTTTCGCAGAGCTTTCATTTCTGTTCAAAGTTATTCATGTGAAGAGGTTTTGACGTGATGATGACCGCACGACGGGATTAACAGACTTTGAAAGCGGAATGTTAGTTGCAGCTAGACGCATAGGTCATGCAATTTCGGAAATCGTTAGGGAATTCAACATTCCTAGATCCACTGTGTCAAGAGTGTGCCGTATGAAATTTCAGGCATAACATCCCACCATGGACAGCGCAGTGGTCGACCGCCTGCACTAACGACCGAGACCGGCGACGTCTGCAAAGAGTCGTAAATTCTAACAGACAAGCAACACTGCGTCAATAACCGCAGAAATCAATGTGGGACGTACAAGGGACTTGTCTGTTAGAACTGTGCGGAGAAATTTGGCTTTCTTGGACTATTCCAGCAGAAGACCGACTCGAGTGCCTTTACTGACAGAACGACATGGCTTGCAGCGACTCTCGTGGGCACGTGAGCATATCGCCCTAGATGAATGGAAAACCGTGCCAGGTCCGATGAGTCACGATTTCAGTGGGTAAGAGCTGATGGTAGGGTTCCGAGTGTGGCGCAGATCCCACGAAGCCATGGACTCAAACTGTCAGCAAGGCACTGTTCAAGCTGGTGGTGGCTCCGTTGGTGTGGGCTGCTTTTTCATGGAATGGACTTGGTCCTCTGGTGCGACTGGACCGAACATTGACTGGAAATGATTATGTTCAGCTACTTGGAGATCAATTGCAGCCATTCATGGACTTCATGTACCCAAACAACGATGAGATTTTTATGGATGACAATGCGCCATGTCACCGGGCCACAACTGTCCGTGATGGTTTGAAGAACATTCTGGACAATTCCAACGAATGTTCTGGCCACCTAATCGCCCGACATGAATCCCATCGAGCATTTATGGGACATCATCGTGAGGTCTGTTTGTGCCCAAAATCCTGCACCATCAACGCTTTCACAATTATGGACGTCTATCGAAACAGTGGCTCAATATTCCTGCAGAAGACTTCCAACGACTTGTTGAGTCCATGTCACGTCGAGTTGCTGCACTTCGCCGGGCTTATGGAGGGCCGACACGATATTAAGAGGTATCCCATGACTTTTGTCACTTCAGTGTATATGTATGCGTGTGGTCCATTGTCAGTGCAATTTTCATTCAAATTCTTTGTTATTCGTATAACATGCTGAACGAAAATAAACTCCTGCAAGCCATAGCAGTTAATATTTTGATATGCATTTTATTGCAGCACAAAATAACTTTTGTTGTCTTCTCCTAATACAAATTACCATCTTTTTTGCAACACATATTTCTTTTTTTTTTACGGAGAAATTACGCTACGAAAATAAAAAGACAAAAATACTTTCACGACTTGGTATACAGCAATAGAACCACGTCTCCAGCCATGAGAACACGCACCCTCCCTATGTTGACGTTTTATGTTTCCATAGAAAGGCAGACAGCACTTTCTATCGCAGGTTTGTGAATAATTTATTCGAAGAACGGAATGTTTTCGCTGAACTGGAAGCAGCACGCACCTCGAATGACTCGTTCGTGGTACTTTAACACGTTCTCGCTCAGATCTCGAGTGGCATCATTAGAAGAGACTCTTACCAAAGACTTGAGCATAAAGAGACTTTACTGCTGTCTGGAATGACATTAAATCTTTTGGTTATCGCAAATGAAAACGAAGGCTGCTGTTTAATTTTACTTCAATTGGACACTTACTCAAACATAGATTATAATTGATCGCGTTTTAGACTGAACTAAACAAGTTATTTTTTCCGATACATTGAAAAGGTGTGGATTATAGATTGTTTGTTAGCTTTTTTTAATGCATTTTACAGAAGAGAACCATGTAAATACATTATAAAGACACTACAATATGTTCTACTGTTACCAATATCTGTCTGATTTGGTTTGGTTTGTCGCTCTAAGGTCATTTTTTATGCACACTTTTGGGTTAATTTCGCTCTACGAACATTTTATGCACATTTTGGGTTAATTTCGCTCTACGGACATTTTATGCACACTTTGGGTTAATTTCATTCTACGATCATTTTAAGCACACTTTGGGCTAATTTTGCTCTACGGGATTTTATGCACACTTTACCACTGGTCTAATTAGACCTGGACTTAAAGTTTAACATGGATTCCGAACTATTGACTAACATTCATGCCACAGCGAGGATTCGAAGCCTAAGTTGCCAAAGGCCACAACGCTATCCAATGGTGCCATCAGGACGCCTCCAGTTTGATTTGTCGCTCTACGATTATTTTATGCACACTTTGGGCTAATTAGATTTGGATCTACAGTTTAAAGCGGATTCGAACCACTAACAAACATGCCTGCCACCGCCAGGATTCGAACCTGTAATCTGTAGTACCAAATGCCAGAGCGCTAGCCGATGGGCCATCAGGCAACATCCAGTTTGAAATGCATATCATTTTGGAAATAAGCACTTTTTGTAACCATTTTATGAAGTTACATTTCTGAAATATTTTTTTCTTATTTACAGATGCATGCTTATAAGTTTTATGTCTTGTATTGGAATAACTCCTATGTATGAAATTTAAAATGCTTTGATATTTTACAGATTTGACAAATTTTCAAAAAAATTTTTCTTGTGGCAGAGAGATACGAGCAGGGTCCCATTGGGCGCCAGATTGTATCTACAATCAACTACAATCTGGCGCCCAACGTGGGTACACACATGTACAGTTAAAACATATAATATTTACACTTTTAAAGACAAATAGGCCAACTGTTACACATTGTTGCATTGAATATATTTCCTCTCAGGATGAGAGATTACAAATTAAACATTTCCCAGCGGAACCGCCGGTTACGCTCTTTTTCTCTCGGGTGAGAGTCTCGAGGTCTATTGACCATTTCTCCTGAAAGCCACAGGGGGCGCTCTGGCCAGTGTGGTTACAACTCGTTTTTAACAACAACCATATCTACTTTTTAAATGCGATTCTTATATATATATTACGTGGAAATCGATCCTGCATCTAAACTAGCACATGGCCAATTGGTTAGCGCCCTGGTCATTGGTACAACAGATTTCAGGTTCGAATCCTGGTCGTGGCATGGACGTTTATGAGTGGTTCGGAATCCACGTTAAACTGTAGGTCCCGATCTAATTAGCCCTCGTATAAGATGACCGTAGAGCGACAAACCAAACCAAACCATACCAGCACGTTATTGACGAATATTCTTTTCTTTTAGCTTATATTAAAATAGAAATTATTAAATAAAATATTTTTTCTCTTGTTTAAATACTTAAGTTATAATTTATTAAACAAAAAGTGGTCATGTCCTTTGTTTTTATGTTTCATAAAACTCCGAAAATCTTTAAAAAATTACTTTATTCTTTTTAACTGAAATAGAAACTTAATGAAGCGAGCAGCGATATCGGCATTCCTGCTTAAAATCATCACAAAAATATGTTATGCTTTGCTTAAACTGTTTTTTCCGAATCTTTGCCAACATCAGCAACATGTTCAGCAAAAAAAATCTCGCCCCGTATTGGCTCGAAACCAAACAATTCCACGCTGTCGAGACCCACAGAAGAGTGACTTGTTTTCGTGGATCCAACGCACCCATTTATTAAATTTAGTTTTTTTTTCAATAAAATAAAAAGAAGAGAAGAAATTTCCTGAAAGCGTGACCTTTTTCTCGCATGCTTTGTGATTGCTGCTTCCCTTCGCGATGAGCGCATGTGGTCAGTGGCGAAACTTTTCCTGAGGTTGTTAAAAGTCAAGGCCATATTCACATTTGCTTGCTTATTTTACTTTAAATAGTAATGACTAGAAAATTTATCTTTAGAAATTGAAAGAAAACACGCAATTCAATTCTAATTACTTTATTTTGATGAATTAAGGAATCTTCGATTCGATTCATATTCGAATTCGACTCAAATGTTGAATTTTTGATTTTCGAATCTTAAATCGAATGTTCGATTTTCGAATTTCAATCATATTTGAATTCGATTCGATTTAATACGTATTCGAATTCGATTTAATTTCGATTAAATTTGAATTCGAATACGATTTTGATTAGATTCAAATTCGATTCAGTGCAATTTGATTTGAATTCGAATACGATTTTGAATAGATTCAAATTCGAGTCAGTTCAATTCGATTTGAATTCAAATTTAATTCGATTCGATTCAATTCGATTTAATTCGTATTCGAAATCGATTCGATTCAATTCGTATTCGAAACCGATTCAATTTCGATTAGACTTGAATTCGATTTTGATTAGTTTCAAATTCAATTCAGTTCAATTCGATTTGAATTCGAATTTTATTCGTTTCGATTCAAATTTAGAATCTTCGATTTTTGAATCTTAAATCGAATCTTCATTTTTGATTCAATTAGTATTCGATTTCGATTAATTTCGAATCTTTTGAATCTTCGATTTTTTAAAAATCTTCTTACTCAAGAAATTACGCATGAATAATAAAGTCATAAGCCAATCTCTAATTAAATAGGAATTTTTATTTTGTGTCAATTTTTTTTTTTTTTGAAGATCTTCAAATAATTTAAATATTTATTCAATTAAAGAATCCGATTTCTTTTATTTAAATCAGTTTCTGTCTAATGCTACAGCAGACTATCCGTCGCATTTTTACAATGGATTCGATTTCACAATGAAATGAAACGGTCTGATGTGATGGAATGAATCTTCGAATTAGGAATGCTGATTATGCATTGATATCGAGTTAGAATAAGCAAAACTAACACGTTCGTTGTAATTGGCTGTAAGCTGAACGATGTCTAATTTGAAATTTAAATCGTGATGAAATTTTAGAAGAAAAAAATCATACAAAGCTTATATCTATTCAATCACATATTTTAAATGCCCTAGACTAGTCAACAGTAGAAAATTGACTGCTGAAACCCTACTTTATTAAGTACCGCAACAACAGTCAATCTGGATTATTATTTCAAAACTGTAACATTATGTTGTCATTATGGCCAGATGTCTTAGGTTAATTTTTTTTACTCATTCATCTAGTATTTCCTGCTGCCTGATGACCAATTAGCTAGGGCTCTGGGCTTTGGGCCCCAATGGGGCTGTTGCAGCATTGAAGAAGAAGAAGAAGAAGAAGAATCTAATCTAATTTGATATTTCTGTTAAGAATAACTTATCACATGGTCAATCTTTAATATCCTAGAAAAATTCTTGAATGAAAAACGATTCGTTCTTTATTGGTAAAATAAATATTTTTATTTATTTGTAAAATAAATATATTGTTTATATTAAATATATTTTTATCATTGGCGCAACTGCCCTATGGTGGGCCTAGGCCGTGTGCCTTCTGGCAGATTTCTAGACAGGAGATGTTTTCTATTTACGGGATAGGGTTGTCAGCCCTACGCCCAACGCTCTCATATGAAAGTCATATGAGGCCGGGACCTACGATTTAAATTGGATTTCGAACCACTACAAACATCCATGGCAACGCTGGGTCTCGAACGCGAAACTTGTGGCACCGAAGCGCCCTAGATATTAAATAATTTTTTTTGTTCTAATGCAGCTGGCACACACTTAGACAATTGTCTTGGATGCCTTAAGACAAGCGCTGCACCGACGTTACCCAATTAGCACTACCAGGAGGTGCGTGCAGCTTGAAGATATGGAAGTTACGGAAACGGAGTAACAATACCTCCGCAACGCTCTAAAATCCTGTTAGGCCGCGACTTACGGTTTTAAAGTGGATTCCGAACCAATACAAATATCCATGGTACCGCCGGACTCGAACCCGAAACCTGTGATTCCGACCGCCAGAGCGCTAGCCTCTCTGCCATTCAGAGCCCTAGATATCAAATATATGTACTATAATATAGCAATAAATATATTGGTTATATTAAATGTATATAATATAATATAGCGATAAATATACTATCGATATTTATTTGTAAAATATAAAAATTATTAAGAATGCAGAAACAGAAAGATAAAACTACAGATATAATCCGTTGGTTAAAAAAAAATAAAAAACCAGACGATAATCGCTGAAAAATATTTAAAAAATGATTTTTTCTTTTACATAGAAGAAGCGAAATGAAATAATATTCTTTTAATCAAATATAATCGATTTTAAAATTGACCTGGTTCTTTCATCGTTTGGAGCAAAAATGCAATTTTCAATATATTTAAAATATATAGAATAATTTCTGGAGCAATCTCTTTAAAATTAATTTAAGTATAATTATATAATTTTTTTTCATAAATAATTACAAAAATTTTTTTTGTCAGTAGAACCTATTTTGTTCGGCTGAGTTCTAGAACATTTTAAAATCAAATTTTCTTGCAATCTACCAAGAATGGGCACGGAACGAATATGAAGTAATGTTACTTGAATCTGAAATTTATTTTCTCATCATTGATTTTAATCTGATCAAATAAAGAATAAAATTTATGCAAAATCCGAAACCCCAAGTACACGTAGTGGAAATATAACTTTTATATTATTATTATTATTATTATCATCATCTATTCTGATACTTAATATATATATATATTAATTATTAATAACAGTGGCTCAAAACGTGAGATTTCAGCAAAATACAAAATTGAACAATAACACTACTACTACTACAGATAATAATAATACAAATAGTAAATACTTGCAAACTGACAAAAATTATGGTTAAAAAACGGTTACTAATGTTTGTTAAACTGATTAATGTTGCTAGCCTGTAGAAGAGAACAGCCCGACTCGTGGCTCATTGGTAAGTTGCGCCGCTGGTGAGCATTAGAGTTGCGGTTGAATCCACTGGCAGTATTGTTGTAAACACTGTTTCAAAAACGAGGAGACACGATGGCGTTTGGGATGTTTAGCATCTTGCCCCGTCAGTCAGACTATCTGGTGGGAATTTTCCGGGTTTTCTCCAGTACGACGTGGCAATAAGGGGTAGTTCCCCCTAAAAGCTCTCCGGAAGGTATTGCCTTCCTTCCACAGCGACTCGAAGCCAATTCAGACTTCTACCTGCTGATGCTCCATAACAACAGAAGCCGTCCACTTTTTCTTCCATCCATGAGTAGACTACTCATGGGGTGTCCGTTCAGCGATGTAGGACACTGAGGATTAGACACAACAACATGAGAGAACAGCTTTGAAACTCCTGATAGCATCCGTTGCAGTTACAGTTTTCAGAAATGAAGAGCCTTGATTGTGATATTGAGAGCATGTTGCAGCGACAATTAGCAGCATAGCATGTTGGGAGTTTTCAAAGTTTCCTTCTATACGACATGGAAATGAGGGAAAAAGGGATAGAAAAACAAATAGTTTCTGTTTATATTTAAGGAAGTTTTTCATTGTCTGAGTTATTTTTGTGGGTTGTTTAAATTAGTTATTTAGAGCATGAGTTTCAAATTCATCAATTGCAGTTCTATTCAAATCTGATTTGCTATGAATAGAATCACAATTGATGAATGCACATACAACGGAGAATTACATCTCCAAAGATTAATAACGTTGATTATTAATATTGATAACTATGTTGTTGTTGTAAGATATGGTCTTATTGGAAACCAATACATTACAATAAGGATCACACACAACGAAGGAACAAGTAGAACAAAGCAAACATACAGCAAGACAGCAATCGACAATAAGTCAATCTCACACACCACAAAAAGTCAAAGGGGGAGAGAAATAGAGGGGGGTAGACACTTTATTTTAGTCCATGAGTCTTCAATACGATTGTAAGACTTCTCCTTGACGCTGAGCTTCCTGTTCAGTTTTAGGCATTCCAAAAGATGTCCCGAATTCATTGTTCCAGCTCTACATATTGGGCAAGTGTTCGAGGCGAGGACACCTATCCTGTTTAGGTGTCCCGCTAGACAATCGTGTCTTAACGTTGGCCTAGTGTTCCAGGTGTTAAAGATTTTCCAGCTGTCTTGAATAGTGTGCCACTTTTTGCCTTCAGATTTAGTTATGAGATTATCTTTCAGTTTCTTAAAAATTTAATACACAAAATTAAAAATTAAAATACTCATAATTATTTATTTGAAGAAAATTTAATGTCTTACTAAGACGAAAGATTTTTTCCCCTTCTTTTCTTAAGATGGTATCATTTTTATTTTTGCCTGACGAATCCATTTACCTCAATATAAAACTAGAGAGACATTTATCTAACATCTCGCTATCTGGAAAGGAAAAGATGCGACATTCAATTACTGCAGTTATATTTGAAATAAATCAATGAAAATTTCCGTGAGAGATTATTGAAATCACAGACAGAACAATAAAAAGTAATGTTTATTTGATAAATTAAATAAATATTGACTACTTTTCATTGTTTCGTTGTACATCATCAATATGTACCCACGTCACGTGCATGTGGTGGGTAGCAAGCTATTGTATAACCGACGCAGTCATTGACAGTACATGAATAAGATTTGTGAAACTCCTATTTAAATATCTTCGTAACAGATTTCCTCCTATTTGTGTTTTGAAATGTGAAACTTTTACCTTTACTTAAAATCATTGTTCTTAATAAATTAATTCTATTGTTTAAATTTTTTTTTTTATTTTGTTGTAATCTTTTTCAAATGCCTAATGTCTTAAACCTTAATGCTAAATAATAATAATAATAATAATAAAAATATAAATAAAAAAAATTAATAAATAAAAAAAAAAAAAAAGCCAGAAAAGAAACAGAAAATTAAAAAACTTAGTAAAAATTGTTTGACAAAGATAAAAATTTCTCATTCTATTTATCAAAGTAAGAAAATGAGATTTGTAGTTGTGCCTAACCCTCAGTGTGGGGTGGATACCCTATAAGTAATTTACTCATGAATGAAGGGAAGGGTGCAGCTCCTGTTGGGATGGAGCGCCCGTAGATACAAATCTGATTTGGATCCGTGACGCTGAAGAAGGAGGGCAGTGCCTTCTGGGAGGACTTTTAGAGAGAACTACTCCGCATTTGCGTAACGTTTATAGGAGAAAACCCAGAAAAACTCCCAACCTATTGGGCCCAGCCCCCGGAAACCTGAAGTCTGTGGTACCAACGCTGAGCGCCATTAAGGCCGCTTACATTTATTCAGGGTAATGTGATGTTATTATTGTTTTAATGATAACAATAATATCATATTTATTTTTCGTCTGACTCGTAGCTCAGTGGCAACATGCCTCGATGGTGAACATTCAGGTTCCATCCGTTGGCGGTTTTGTTGTAGACACTGTTTCAAAAAACGCGAGAAGACTCGATGGCTTTTGTAATGTTCAATATTTTGCCTCGTGAATCGGACTGTCTGGTGGGGGATTTCCAGATTTTCTCCCATTCGACACTCAAATGAGAGTTAATTCCTTTTAAAAGTACTGCCCTCCTTCCTCAGCGACACGGACCCAAGTCAGACTTCTGCCTCAGACTGCTCCATCACAATAGATGTTGCCCATCCCTTTCCCTCCTTTCATGAGAACATACGAGTTCTTGAACTTGGTCTAGATGTTGCTGTCTACCAAACTTGTGGGTTAAGTTGTTATTAACTATTATTTATTATTATTACTGCCGTAATTGATTCTTTTAGTTGTCAAACTTTAGAACAATGAAAATAATATAGAACAAAACTATGAAATATTTCGTCAATATTATGAAAGCTTAACAAGTATTGCTTCTATAATTTTCCACCAAAGCACATAAATTATTAAAAAAAAGCACACTTATGTAACAAAAAACCCTCATTTATATCAATGGAGATTAATTTCCTTACGAGAGAAAAGTAATGGTTTCGAAATTGGGATCTAAAAATGAATACAAGAGCCGTGCAAAAGGGCAGATAACCAAAAACCGAATAAAAGCCCAGACACGGCGGGCATCTCTCTGTTTTATCGGACTTAAGCTGTTTGACATTTGCAAGAGCGTCAGCTGGCACCGCACTGTATAGGGACGATCTGCTCTGCTGCAAAGCTGGTCATTTATTTTAAGGCTCCTCGCAAAAGAGAGAAAAAACCGCCCTCAATCTCTCTCAGTGTTCGCGGTTTCTAGGTAACCTTGCAACTCATAAAATTCCCGCCATTTTTGCATTCAACAATGAAGGTTTGCTCAAATGATATGGAATGTATAATGATGAATGCGGGAAAAACCGGACAATGTATCGAGGTAAAAGCAAATCAAGAAATACCATTCCCCGGAAGATGAAGTCACAGATCTTTTCATCAGTAAAATTAGTAAAACTAATAAAAGTTAGCAAAGCAAATACCGACTGAAAAGATTAAACGCAGGATATAGTGATTTGCATTTATCTGAGGGTAATGTGTTGTTATTATTGTTATATTATATTATTAGTCCGACTCATGGAACGTGCGCCGCTGGTGAACATGAGGACTAAGACTCGATTCGCTGACGGCTTTGTTGTAGATACTGTTTCAAAAACAAGGAGAATCGAGGGCATTTGTGATGTTCATCATCTTGTCTCGTGAGTAGGACTACCTGTTGGGAGTTTTCCAGGTTTTCCTCCAAGACGATAAGCAAATCCGGGGTAGTTCCTCCTAAAAGTAATTCCCTCCTTCTGCAGTGACACGTAGCCAAGTCAGACCTACGGGTGCTAGTCAATGTGCCTAGATCTGAGTGGCCCCTTTACAGTTTGAGAATAATATGGGTGATAAGAAGTCTGATTGGGTTCTATAACGCTCTACAGTCATATGAGACCGAGACCTACGGCTTAAAATGAACCACTACACAGTTACAAACACTACAAACCGAACCACTACAAACATCCATGGCACCGCCGGGACTCGTACCGAAACCTGTGATACCCAGCGTCAGAGTTCTAGCCACTCGGCTATCAGGCTCCTCGTGAGTCGAATTACCTGGGGGATTTTCCTGGGTTTTTCCCTTGTAAGATACGCAAATGCATGGTAGTTCCTCCCAAAAAATTCTTCCTAGAATGCACTACTCTCCTTCTTCAGCGGCAAGTCAGACTTGTACCTAAGAGTGCTCCATCGCAACAGCAGCTGACCCCTCTCCTTCCATGAGAATACACGGGTTCATGGGTTCGTTTATCAATGGAGATTAATTTTCGTATGAGAGAAAAGTAATGGTTTCGAAATTGGGATCTAAAAACGAATACAAGAGCCGTGCAAAACGGGCAGATAACCAAAAACCGAATAAAAGCCCAGACACGGCGGGCATCTCTCTTTTATCGGACTTTAAACTGTTTGACATTTGCAAGAGCGTCAGTTGGCACCGCACTGTAAAGGGACGAACTGCCTTGCACGCATGCTGGTCATTTATTTTAAGGCTCTTCGCAAAAGAGAGAAAAAAAAACCGCACTCAATCTCTCTCAGTGTTCGCGTTTTCTAGGTAACCTTGCAATTCCCGTCATTTTGCATTCAGCAATTTGCGTAAAATAGTAGGAACATATAACGATGAATGCAGGAAAACGAATAATGTGTCGAGGTAAAAGCAAAGCAAGAAATTGCATTCACTGGAAGATGAAGTTGTAGATCTTTTGATCAGTAAAATTAGTAAAACTAATAAAAGTTAGCAAAGCAAATACAGAATGAAAAGATTAAACACATAAATAATATAGTGATTTACATTTTATTTGAGTGTAACGTGTTGTTGTTATTGTTACATTATAGCTATCGTTATTATAATGCCCGACTCTTGGCTCAGTGGTAACTCACGTCACTGGTGAGCAGTAGGGCTGAGATTTAATCCGCTGGCAGCTTTGTTGTAGACACTGTTTCAAAAACGAGGTCAATGGTCTTTGAAATGTTCAGCATCTTGCCTCTTGAGTCGGATTACCTGGTGGGAATTTTTCCGGTTTTCTCCCATACAATACGCAAATGCGGGGTAGTTCCCCTAAAAACTGCTGCCCTCCTTCTTCAGTAATTCGGAGCCAAATGAGATTTCTACCTATGGGTGCTCCATCCCAACAGAAGCTGCTCTGCCTTCCCTTTCCCTCCTTCCGTGAGAACACTCACGTTCATGGACTTGGTCTAGATGTTGATATCGACAAGTGGGATAAGAAAGTTAATCGTATCCGTTATTTATTAACTTATTATTATAAGTTTACTAGTTATTATTAACTTTTATTGTTATTACTGCCGTAATTGATTCTTTGGATTGTCAAACTTTTAAAACAATAAAAAATAGTATCGAGCAACGCTATGAAATAATTTGGAATATTATGAAAAGCTTAATAAATTTTGCTTCTATATTTTTCCAAAAATATAGTGAGTTACAAAGTGAGCTATTACAATTACACAGTGAGCTTCAAAAGTGAGCTATTACAATTACATCGTGAGCTACAAAGTACATAAATTATTAAAGAAAACACACTTTGAAAAAAAAATACTTTTATCAATGGAGATTAATTTCCATATAAGAGAAAAGTAATAGTTTCTAAATTGGGATATAAAATGAATACAAAAAGCCGTGCAAAAAGGGCAGATAATGAAAAACCGAATAGAAGTCTAGACACAGTGGGCATCTTTCTGTTTTATTGGACTTTAAGCTGTTTGACATTTGATAGAGCATCAGTCGGCACTGCACTGCAACTCCTTTGCACGCATGTAGTGGTCATTTATTTTAGGGCTTCTCGCAAACTAAAAAGAGAAAAACCCCCGCACTCAATCTCTCTCAGTGTCCTGCGGTTTCTAGGTAACCTTGCAATGCATAAAATTCCCGCCATTTCGCATTTAACAATGAAGGTTTGCGCAAATAGCATGGAACGTATAAAATGCTGCGAGGCGATGTTTTTCCGATGACTTTACTGAGTGTCTTTCAAGAGTGGGGATTTATAAGGTCGTAAATAAAACCCTCGATGCGTTTATGATTTTCCAAGGTATATCTTCTGTACTAAAAGAAAAAATGCTAAAATGCGAATAAATTGTTATGATTTAGTGAGACGTTTTTGTGTGTTTTTAGTAAAATGGATGTTTAATGACACAAAAGTTCACTAAATGTAAGACATTAATTCACATAGTAACATACATGTATATATATATATATATATATATATATTAGTTTATATACCTAAAGCTTTTCTTTTACGCGATAGATATATTCATTGAAAATTACGACGCAGAATTTTTATTTATTTATCTTTTATTTATTTATTTTTGGGATAGTTAGTTATTTGATTCGAGGAATTTAGTTTTTTTTTTTTTTAACTGAAATGAGATTGTGTTTGTCAAAACTTTCTTGAATTACGAATATTTCACAACTTCCTTTTTGTGAGTTGCATAAAAATGAATAAAATTGAAAGGAAACTGAAAATTCTTATAAAAAGTTTTCTTATAAAGATATTCAACAGTTTTGAACGCAATTATAATAATTAATAAATAGTTGTTGTAACTAATCCTCAGTGCCCGGCTGCGCGAGAAGGACTCCCCATGAGTTTGTCCACTCATGGATGGAGAGAAACATTAGCTATACTTAACAGTTTCGGTTGTCATAGAGCTTCCGTAAGTAGAAGTCTGACTTGACTCCGTGTCGTTGAAGAAGGAGGGGCAGTGTCTGCAGGGAAGTCTTTTAGGGGCGATTACCCTGCATTTAGGTTAGTATGGGAGAAAATGCGTAACACTTCCACCAGATAGTCCGACTCCCGAGGTAAGATGCTGAACGTCACAAATACCATTGATTCTCTTCGTTTTTAAGACAGTGTGAACAAGATTGATCCCAGCAGATTGAACCTCATCCCTAACGCTTACCAGCGCCGCACGTTTCCACTGAGCCATGAGTTGGGTGATATTAAATAGTGATAATTTAGATTGGCTATGAGAAAAATAATAAAAAATAGTTGATGAATTTTTCAAAAGAATTGTTAGGGAAACGATAACATACAGGATTTTAAATTACTTGAAAACTAATTGTATTAAAAGAGGAATATAATATAAAAGTACTGGCGAGTTATATGCTTTTTTTCTCTCGCTTTTAAACATTGGCTATAAGCGAATGCAAAAATTGGCTTGAGCGAATGCAAAAAAAAAAAAAAAAAAAAAAAAAAAAAACTATGAATCTTTAAAAAAAGCTTTCAATTATTTAACCAAACAGTCGTGTCATTTCTTTTAATTCTAACGTGGAACCCATACTTGGGCCCCGGAAGATTGGTATAACACTTTCTATGTTTCTTGTAGCCCGACTCGTGATTGCAGCCGGTTCAGTGGCAACCTGCACCCCTAGTGAGCATTAGGGCGGAGGTTCCACCCGCTGGCGGCTTTGTTGTAGACGTTGTTTCGAAAACGAAGAATCTCGATGGCGTTTGGGATATTCAGAATCTTGCCTCGTGAGTCTAACTACCTGGTGGCAGTTGTCCGGTTTTTCTCCCACACGATACACAAATGAGGGTGTTCCCTAAAAAGTCCTTCCGGAAGGCACTGCCCTGTATCAGCGACACGGAGCCAAGTCAGACTTCTACCTACGGGTGCACCATCGCAACAGAAGCGCCTCCTATCCCCCTTCCATGAGACCACACGAATTCATGGACTTGGTTACTGTCGACCACGTGGGATAAGTAACACACACGCACACACACACACACACATATATATATATATATAATATAATAAAACATATCATATATCACGGTATAATCAAAATATATAAGATCCCGGTAATTTTTGATAATTGTAGTTTATTTAGGAGGGCCTGAATGGCCGAGTGGCTAGCGCTCTGGCGCTCGGTACCACAGGCTTCGGGTTCGAGTTCCGGTAGTGCCATGGATGTTTGTAGTGGTTCGGAATCCACTTTAAGCTGTAGGTCCCGGTCTAATAGGATCGTAGAGCGTTGCGGGGGCATTGTTACTTCGCGTCCGTGGCTTATCTTCAAGTTACACGCGCCCCTGGGTCATGCAAAGTGAGTACGCCTGCGCAGAGCTCACCTTAAGCCACCCAAGTCCAAGCTGTCTGTTTGCCAGCTGCATTAGAAAGAAAAAAAAAAAGTTTATTTAGGAAATATTAAGCTTGCCCTCTGTTACTAATAATTCATACGAATTGGAATGACGTTAATGAATGCAGATATGCTGTTGAATATTATTTAATCATTTCTGAAAATATATACAATCGTAAATATATAATTGTCTATATTTTGTTATGAAAAAATAATCTAGTTATGATGGCGTTTGCATTAAAAAAAATTTTCCATATGGTAATAGAATAATATAAATATTAATTTCAAGACATTTAATTCATAAAAATGTTTGAATGTAACTTAATTTTTAAATACAAGGACCCACTTTTTCATCAAGTGATTCGATCCCGGCTCTACAGTTATCGATCCGGGATCCATCTACTCCGGAGATAATAGGCGGAAAACCTTTTGGAGCACACGCGTCTGTCAGTAATGGTTCCTTTCCTGCCGATACAATTTTTTCTTCTTTATTTTCCTGGTTTTTATTTCTACCATACTTTTTGCAGCAAAGCGGAGGCACATGATATTTCTCCCCATCCAGTTCCCGGCCCTGAAAAAATTACATTTGCTATTATCGTCCAAAATGACATTATTTTTAGAACTGGGAACAGATGTTTTAAACAGTAATTTGCTTTTAACAGCGTTTCCATCAAACGAAAATTTTCTGCTGTACGCTTGGTGTGTTTTATATAGGTGTTTAAAGCTTGGTTTAGGGTTGGGGGTCTATGACGAATGATACTTTGTCCGCTGCTGTGATTTTGGTTTTGGGATCATTGTAGAGTATTTAAACGCTAAATTGAGCGAATCCGTGCATTGCGAATTGTAATGAGAGAAAAAAAGTGAATCATCCAATGTGCAGCAACCTAACCTTGAAAAGAGTATTGCGAAGGACATTGAGTAAGCGACGAAATATGTGGTTTTGCAATTTTAATTAAAAGCTCAAGGTTATATGTTGCGATGAAGCTTGTAAATTTAATTTTTAATTTTTAAATTAAACATTTTTTATGCAACGTTTTGTTTGTCGATTAACTTGTCTACGTTTTCTTTAAATTTAATTATTGTCTTTCTTTGACGATTGCTAACTGTATGAGTTACAATTGTAGTTTTACAGTTAATGTCAACATCAGAATTGTTGCTTTTTCGCAATGTAGATTATGTAATTCTATCTTAATATTTCGATGTATTTATTTACTGATATGTAAAGTTACCTGATGGTCGAATAACTACCATACCAGCGTTTGGGGGCACATAAATTTCGTGTTCGAGTCCGGCAATGTCATGTTTATTTGTAGTGGTTCGGAATCCACTTTCAACAATAGGTCCCGGCCTAACATGACTGTGGAGCGTAAAGCTAACAACCCTGTCCGGTAAAAGAAAACATTTCTTGTCTCGAAATCTGCCGTTGAGCAGATGGCTTTGGTCCACTAGGGGTTGCTATGCCAATGTAGAAGAATTTTTCATCGCAATGTATTGTCTTTCTTTAACGACAATTAAACTGTATGACTTAGAATTGTAGTTTTGCTGTTAATTTCAACATCAAGCTTGTAACTTTTTGCCATATAGATTATCCAATTGTATTTTATGCAGGATTTAATATTTCGATGTATATAAAGTTTACTTTGGGCCTGATGGTCGAGAGATTTTGATTTAGGTAGATGCAAAATGTATCTATCTTTTTGCTCTTTTATCTTGCATCAAATAAACGAATTTAAACTATATATAGCAGGTGGACTGATAAGTTCGTAGGCTGACACATTGATGGCGCTACTAGTATTAAATCCATATGATTTTTAGTTAGCCCTAACCTTCAAAATACACGTGTATAACTTTGACAGCTGTTGCACTATTAGTATGTGAGTTATAGCTTTTTTAGTGTTCATCACGTGCAGTCCTCTCGGCTAACTGTCGATTGGACTCCGGTGTGAAATGATGGAGCCCTGTTTCATCCATTGTCACATATTGACGCAAAAATTCGGGTTTATTAAGAATGAACAGCTCCAAACACTGCTTAGAATCATCAATTCGTTGTTGTTTTGGGTCGATTGTGAGCTCTGCGCGGCACCCACTTTGAACAGAGCTTTCACATATCCAAATATTCATTCACGATATGTCCAACACGTTCCTTTGATATCTTTAGGGTCTCAGCTATCTCAATCAACTTCACTTTACGGTTATCAGAAATTATTTTGTGGACTTTTTTGATGTTTTCGTCGGTAGCAGCCTCTTTCGTCCTCGGTGCTCATTTCGCCTCGTTTAAATTTAGCAAACCACTTCTCTACGGTTGATTTTCCTGGTTCAAAGTCCGAATAATGCTTATCAAGCCAAGCCTTGGCTTCAATAGTATTTTTTTCGCCAAAAAGCAATGCTTTATTAATAATTCATTTTTATCCATTTTTTCAAATTAACAAAAGTTGCTTCACTAAAAATGCTATAACTCATATACTAATAGTGCAACAGCTGTCAAATTTATACACATGTCTTTTGAAGGTTAAGGCTAACTAAAAATCATTTGGATTTAATATTAGTAGTGCCATCTATGTGTCAGCCTACGAACATGTCAGCCCAACTGTTATATATATATGGATTTAGGATATGGAAAAGAAAAAAATTTGTTAGTTCTTCCAATGGAACCTGTTTAAATTTAAACCTTTCTAACTAACTAGTTCCATAATTGAAAAATTCAGTTAAAACAATTCCAGTTATTTTGCTCAAGTATTTTCATCTATTAAGATAAATTGAGGAAGTGGCTTGTAATGAAGCACTGTAATTTATTCAGTTTCTCGTTTATAAGCGTTAAAACAAAATTAGAATTTCGCCTTGGCATTCATATTAAAAGAACGCAAACGACTGAATGTATTCGTTTTGAGAAACGAATTTTAAGTATAAAATACTTGACAGCTGAAATGATAAGGTTTCTATTTGATCACCAATCAACATGGTGATTTGTGTTACAAAAAAGTATGGCTAATTTGACTTCTCATTAAAATTTTTTATGAAAATGATGAGTAACTCTTATTTTTAAGAGACAAATCTGATAAAAGTGTATAGTATAGGCAGTCTTACCATGCACAGAATGCAAAGAAAATTTTACCTCCAAGAACAGTAATGGGGTGTATCAGTTATAGCAACACAATAAGTTGTGCAGTATTAATCATAAATTTTGGGGAATATATATGATAAACATAATAAATATTATATTAGGGCTTCTTCAAAATTTTATGTTCATTTTAAAGATATATAATTGTTTGTATCTGATTGTATTTTGCATTAACTACGATCAAAACTTTAAAATCTTTATTATTCTTAATTTTGAGATAGGGTGAATGACGACTTTGAAACGTAGCAAACTTTGAAAAGTATATCTTCTACATTTGTTTAAAATTCAGGAGAATTTGCAATAATTATTTCAGAAAAATTTATGTATCTATACAACAATTTATTGAAATGCAAATAGTTTATGAAGCAATGTTTTGCGAATTGTGACCTTACTTGTGTTTGGAACTTTAATTTAACTTTTGCTTTTATAAACACTTTTGATTCTTCTTCTTCTTCTACATTGGCGCTGGTACAACAAGCTTCAAGTTCTAATCCTGGCGGTGGCATGTTAGCAGCATGTTTACTGAGCCTGATGGCCGAGAGACTAGCGTTCTGACGCCTGGTGCCACAAGTTACGGGTTCGAGCCCTAGCCGTGCCATGGATGTTTGTTAGTCGTGCGGAATCCTTTTTAAACTGTAGGTCTCGATCGGCTAGTCATCGAGAAGAGGAGCTGACTTTTTTTTTTTTTTTTTTTCTTCTTCTTTCAATTTTAAAGTTTTAGTGATAATAATGTTCTATACGCACCATTGTTCAAAGTCTTGGCAGCAGGGGGCCAACCGCTCATGAGGCTATTGTGTCGGCAGGAGACCTGGGGAAACTTGTCCATATCATGTAGCATGGCAACAGCATTTTCCTTTTTCCAAAGACGCTGTAGTCAGAGGATCTTCAGCTAACTCGTTCAAACCGAGAGTCAGGCTCAAATGCATCATGACGAGAGAAGTGTAGCATCACTGTTCAAAGTCCGTGGCAGCAGGGGCCTACCGACTAATTGGGCCCTTGCGTCGGGCAGGAGGTCTCTAGACTTGGTCTTTACATTCGAAACCACTTGGGTCATCTTTTCTCTCCTGGGCCCTTCAACACGTCATTACGGGGATGGGGCAGCACCCTCCCTTCGTCATTTCCTGTCTTCAGTCCTTCTACATTTTGCTCTCTCCTCTGGGTTTCTCCTTCTCTCTCTCCCTTGCGATGTCCATCACCTCCCTTTTATAGCTGATTTAAAAGGGGGGAGGGGATGATGATTGCCGACACCATACCAGAGTCTATATCCGTTCGGCAGACTCACCTCCGTCCATAAAAATCCCAGCATACTAGTAGACAACAAGAGTCTTAAAAGTCTTAGTATTGCTGTTGGCTTATTGCTTGGCTTATTGGCTTATTGCTCTTGGCTTATTGCTTATTGCTCTTGGCCATCTGGCACGAAGTTTCGTAAGACCCCTGCCAATTAAAATATTTTCCAGAGATATCCCCTTCACCCCCAGATGTGGTAAATGAACTGCACTCACCGGAAACGGGTCAATCTGATGCACGAATCAAATACCCATCCGGTCAGGTGCAGAGATCAACAAACATCCCCTTCCAAGGGGGACGCACACAGAATAACATATGCAATAATTACATAGAATTTTACCATAAAAAAATTTACTAAAAGATAGTGTTCATATTGACACGACAGTTAGATAATAATTCACTACTATACGATGACTTAGTTTTGTCCTGTATGGTTCTCCTAAAAGAGTTAGTGGCCTGATGGCCAAGTGGCTAGCTCTCTGGCCGTTGGTACCACAGGAACCAGGTTCGAATCCTGGAACAGCATGGATGTTTGTTAGTGGTTCAGAATCCATTTTAAACTGTAGGTCCCGGTCTAATGAGCCTAAAATGTGCACAAAATTACGATAGAGCGACAAAACAAACCAAATTAAAAGAGTCAAGGGGATAGGACACTGTCTAAGAACTTCTTCTGTTCTTTTCTTTACCAGAAGATCTGCCCTTCGTTCAGAACAAAGCATATCTCGGTGAAAAATTGGCTTTATCAAGTTCTATTTCGTTTAAAACCATATCGAATTTAAAAACAAACAGATTTTATGACCAATAAATGCTTAAAAGAGGTTTAAAATATAGTTTTAATATCTTTTTAAACATACATCTTGTGATCACGGTTATTATTAATGCCCTTTTCGTGACAAAGGAAACGTGAAAATAAATAAATAAATAAACTTCCTCCTCATTATCTTTGTCACCACTTACAAAGTTGATGAAGGAGCCAGCTGCCCAAACGGAAAGTGGCGCGAGAAAAGGATTTCCGAGACAACCTGGTGACAAGCGTTAAGACATGCTCTTTTATCTTCGAACGATACGAGTCAACAAAGAGCGAGTCACGGCGATTTGCAACGGAAATATATCGTCGGAACGAACGAGCAAGGTATGTAGCGTGCAGTTGTTCGCTTTGATTTTAATTGTACAAGTATATAAATTAAATGGATTCGTTCGTATCATATCTTTTTAATAGAATAAAAAAAATTTTGACTTTTATCATAATGTAGAATTAAGTGGAAAATGCAAGGAAAACATAGGGGTAGGGGTAGCCAACCCGCGGCCCGCCTTGAATATTTTTTCCGACGCGTGAGATTTATCACACTTTTACAAATTATATTTATTTTATAATGGCCAAAGTAGTGAAAACCAATGTATTAAAAAAATACATTATGTGTGCATCCATGTATTCAAAAATTAACTGACGAAATTATGAAAAAAAAAATTAACTTTGATTTTAAAATAATATTCTTGTAAATATATGACAGATATTGCTTGTTTTATGTATGAGTTTACAGTTATGAATTCGCAAAATAATTAAATTACATCTGCGAATTCATGATGCCCGCGCATTTCGAACATCTAATATAACAGGTTCACTTTAAGTGACCTCACTGACGCAGTGACCATCCCTAGATACGCACAGTTGATACCAAAGTAAGCCAGACTCTCAGTTGAAGTTGTTAGCGCTTTAGGTTCCATTTACACCTGCGAATCGTGTTTTTTTTTTTTTTTTTTCGAAAATGAAATTGACCCAACACAAAGCACGCTCAAATATAACGGACGCAAACCTGCAACACCCATTACGATGTGCAAATAATCAAATTGAGATCGATTTGCAAAAGCTGAGTGAAAGAGTAGAGAAACAATTATTGCACTAGTAAAATAAAATATTTTTAAATAATTTCATTTTTTTTATTTCGTTTATAATTATATACTTTTTATACTATATAGTTATATACTTTTTTTACAATGTGCATTTAATATCATTATTATTATCTACGTTTACGCGTAAGAATAATAGTAAGCACAAAAATAATAGCTCAATATGTTTCAATTTTCACACCAAAAAATGTCTATAGTCTATAAGGTCTAAATCTAATATGGGGATATATAATTTTATATGCGTCTCGCAGAGTTAGGATGTTAACTAAAACAAAAAGAATGTTTAAAAATATTTTATTTATATTCTGTTCAACTGCCGAGATAAACTAAAAGATGGTGTAGAGTTAATTAAATTAAAACTTCTTGATTTATTATTCTAATTTTTTTTCCAAGCTTTGTATGGTCTATCTGATAAATTAGAAATTTTTTTTTTCAAATTTCTTTTATAGCATCTTCATAAATTTGGTTTTTGTTTCATCTTAAGATAAAAAAATTGCATTTATTTTCATTAAAATTTATAAATTATTTATGATCATGAGATATTTAACTAGAAAAAACATAAACTTATAAAAAAAGCTTTTAAAAGAAAATACATAAATACGTATTAAAATTGATTTATCATTTTAGTGCAGCCTTAAAAAAAGTTAATAACATTGTTTTTAATTAAAATAAATCTTTATTATTCACATATTAAAGAAAATTTCGATTTTATTCATTATTTTTCTTGGATGGACCCAAAAGGAAAATGATCTATCATTTAAAAAATCATAGATTTCTTTACAAAAAAATTTGGGAGTAAAAAAAGAGGTATACCTTCACATTCTTTTATTTTTTTATTTATTTTTTTTCTTTTTGGTATCAACTTTTAATGTAGAATTTTTGCAGGTAATCAGTATAATATATGGACATAACTTTTTAGTACATTTATTATTTTTCAAAAATTTTTGTTTACTAGATTAATGGTTGTCGATATAAAAAGAATAAAATGTAAATAAATCCACACAAAATTTTTTTTTTCTTTGAAAATTTTTGCAAAACCTGTGTCTCATAATAACTCTCTAGACTAGTCTATGTGGACAGTCCATTTTGGAACATGACCGTCTGCCTACTGGCAGATTCCGAAACAGGAGATGTTTTCATTTTACGGGGTAGGGTTGCCAGCACTACGCTCTACAATCATATTAGACCGGGACCTACGGTTTTAAAATTAATTTCGAACCACTATAAGCTTCCATCACACCGCCGAGATTAGAAACCGAAACCTGGGGCACCACCTGTGGTTATTGTAATCTGGGAAAGTTTTAAGAGGTAATATCTCTGCTCAGTTGTGTGTCAACGAAATGGAAACACAGAAAACTCCCAGCAGAGAATCTGATTATCAATGCAATACACTTGTTGTTACAATCATCATCGAATCTTGTCGTTTCTGAAACAGATGCATGTCATTATTGCATTTGAACTCTTGCATATTATCCTACTTCAGGTTGTATCCTACTTCAGGTTGTATCCTACTTCAGGTTGTATTCCTTATTTTTGTACTTAAATTCTTCGAAAATTTTATAGTAAATGTTGAATTTTATGTCTTATTGAGGAAATAGGTACATTTAATACTTGCTAGGTTCTTTACTATCTCTTCTTGCTGTTTTATTTATTTAATCTGGGAATGATTAGTGACAAAAACAGTTATTATTTTATTTTTCTACTTTATTAGAGAGAATTAATAATGTCCCCCAAATAAATCATACTTTTTGCCAGTTAAATATGTTAAGTCAGATAATGATTGTATGCACCAACAATTCAATAAGTAATGTCAATGTAATGCAATCTTTTCCTTCTTCATTGGAGCAACAGGCCCATGGTGGACCAAGGCAATCTGTCAACTGGGTTTCTTTTTAAGGGGTATGTTTGTAAGCTCTAAGCCCTATATCCATATAAGACAGGGACCTAAGGTTTAAAGTGGATTCCAAACAACTACAAACATCCATCGTCGGAACTTGAACCCGAAACCTGTAGTACCGAGCGCCAGAGTGCTATAGGCTAGTCACTCAACCATCAGGCAATGTAATCTTTATATTTTAAAAATAGAGTATCAGGTGTAATGGAGAAATTAATTTTTTTCATGACCATGCTATAATAATTACAATTATTATTTGAAAAATTATGTATGTATATACATTTAGGCTATGTTATAATTTTAGAAAGTAGTCACACGAAATATTCTTCGAAGACATTGTTTTCAAAAGAGTTTGGTGTCAGCTTTACATAAAAATATTAATCCAACAAGCCTGTTGTAACCTACTGAGTCATCTTCAGTGAATATTTCACTTACTTTTGTGGTTTTTCGTGCTTGTCTTAAATCGTGCTGATAAATTTTACTCGGCCATATTTCACGAATGCATTTTAATTCGAGACGAATAAACCAAAAGCACTGACAATGAGACTACCTGGATGACGTGCTCAGTGTTTAACAGTAGAATGGCTTGTCGAAACAGTATTTAAGGATTCGCTTGAACAGAAGATATAAGAACTCCATTTACTGTAAGTGTTGTAGCTGGATGCAAGTCAGTCCATGGTATCCATAATGATTCTATGAAGCACAAAAGAGGTTTCTGATACAAGAACTGTAAGATTAACATTTATTAAAAGTAAGTAATTATTTTGTTTAATAACTTTAACACCTTGAAGAAGTATGCACTGAAATTCCTGAATACCCGTATATTTTTTCTAAATATGGATGACAAGAGATATTCATAACTGAGTGTAACATTTATTGAAGTACATATTATGTCTTAATGCTACTTCCAGTATTGATTTCATGTTCTTTTATGTCTTCTTATGTCATTTACTTGCCATTCTAAGTTATTAACGCAGCCTGATGGCCAAATGGCTAGCGCTTTGGGCTTTGGTACCACAGTTCAGATTCGAATCCTGGCGGGAGTATGGATGTTTGTGAGTGGTTCGGAATCCACGTTAAACTGCAAGTATCGGTCAAATTAGTCTAAAGTGTGCAAAAATGACCGTAGAGTGACGAACCAAATCAAAATGTTAAAATATTGTTTTTCGATATCGGTTTTTTTTTCTGCTTAGATTTTTGAGAATTTTAACGAACTGATCTTGTTTTGTTAAAAATTGCACTGAAAGCAAAAATCTTACTCATACAATAGACTTTAATCAGGCATCTTGAACAGATTAATAATTGTTTTTCCATCATGGTGTGTACGAATCGTCGTAAACCGAAAAATCTCTCCAGAAATAAACAATCTGCAAACAAACAATTAGCTCTCATCAGATACACAATGTCTTTAGATATCGGTTTTTTCTGCTTAGATTTTTAAATATTAATTATTTTGAAGAACTATCTTCATCTTTGTTAAAAATTGTAATGGAAGCCCAAACCTGCTCTTACTATACGACTTGAATCGTTGATCGCGGCCGGATGGTCAATTGGTTAGCGCTCTGACTTTGATACCACAGGCTTTAGGTTCGAATCCTGGCAATGGCATGGATGTTTTGTTAATAGTTCAGAATTTAAGATTAAACTGTAGGTCCCGGTCTAATTAGCCTAAAGTGTGCAAAAATAAAAGTTGAGTGACAAACCGAACGACTTGAATCATTGATCCTGAACAGATTAATAATTATTTTTCCATCATGCTGAGTACAAATTGTCGTAAATTGAAGACTTCCCTCCAGAAATAAACAATCTGCAAACGGACAATTAGTTCTCATCAGATGCATCTATAATTACCATTTTTTTATTAATCACACAGTAAAGAACAATCGGTCCTTTTGCATGTGTCTCCAAAACGCAGTCAATCGAAGACTCCCTCCAGAAATAAACAATTAGCAAATTAGTTCTCGTCAGATACATCTATAATCACCTTTAAAGATATAATATAAGTACTATCTGAATCAGACATTCTGAACAGATTAATAATTGTTTTTCCATCATGCTCAGTACGAATCGTCGTAAATCGAAGACTCCCTCCAGAAATAAACAATCTGCAAACAGACAATTAGCTTTTCATCAATAATCACCATTAAAAAGACACATTTTTTTATTACTAATCACACAGAAAACAACATTCAGTCCTCTTGGCATGTGTCCCAAATCTTCTCTGGCGTGACCCCAATTCTCACACGGTCCTCACCGCATGACCCTGCGACGCGTAACCAAAGAGTTAAGTGGATCTGCGCATCCATCCCTGCCTTTTCCATAGCTGCGAATGACATGTTCCGTTTTTTTTTTTTGCTAAATGAATGAATGGGAAATGTCTTAACGAATCGTCTTTGGACGCGTGCCAATCTGGGCCATCAGACTGCAACAGAGATGCTATCGCCCCTGTGTGATGGTAATTGTTTATGTTCTGCCTCAGAAATGGATGTCTTCCCCTTCCTTCAATTATTGACGGACATCAGGTAATTGCATGCGAATTTCTATTAATAAGCCCGTGCTGCTGCGATATAAGTCTATCTGGCACTACCGTCCTGCGAGCTGTCACATGTTCCATTATTCAGCAGCGGCGGACGGTGCTTGTGTTATTTATCAGATGCTAGAAATGAACGATGGCACTAAATGTTTAATGAACAAAGTGAGAAGTCGATGTTTTTCATTGGATGTGAGCCATTGCTTTCCCAGGTTAAGCATTTTTGATGGATGGCGTATTTATATTGCGTTATTGTAGATGGTATTGGATCAATTAAATAAAATATATCTTCTTTTTCATGGGGCGTGAATGCCAATTGGCTAGCGCTCTGTCCTCTGGTACTACAGGAATCAGGCCAAAGGCTACAAAACAATCCATTTTTTATTAATTCTATGTATCCTGCCTGTCGCATGTATGTTTTTGGGATCTTTACATTACATCTTAAAACACATTCTTATTTTAAGGATATTTATGTATTCACTTCGGTATATTATTCGCTGCTTCATGGTCCATTGGCTAGTTCTTTGGCCGTTAGTATCACAGGCTTCAGATTCAAATCCTACCGGTGGCATGGATGTTTGTGAGAGGTTCGGAATCCACGTTAAGCTATAAGACCCAGCCTAATTAGCCCAAAGTATCCAGAAAAGAACTGTAGACCGTAGTAGCCAATCAACTTATAGGGCCTGATGGCCCGACTGATTAGCGCTCTGGGGCTCGATACCGATGTTGCGAGGTCGAGTTCCGGCAGCGCCATACATGTGTGTGTGACGTGTTGTTTGTGGCTCACTTTAAACCGTATATCTCATTCAAATACGACTGTAGAGCGTTGGGTACGACAGTAGAGCTACCCCGTAAAACAAATCATGTCTTGTCTCGAAATCTGCCAGCAGGCAGACGGCTTTGGTCCTTCATGGGGCTGTTGCGCCGCTAATGATGATATGTATATATATATATATATATAATATTCAATTTTATAATATCTATAAATTAGGTAATATTATAGATTCCATAATAGTTGGCATCTCTGGAAATGACATGAATTTCCGAGATCCATCGCCAACAGTTGAAAAATAAAAAACGGCAATTCACATCTTCAAAGTGTTAAAATACTATCTTTCGACATTGGGTTTTTTTTTTCTTCTTATATTTTTTAAGAATTTTATCAAGCTAATCTTGTTTTGTTAAAAATTGCACTGGAAGCCCAGTCCTTCACATGCAGTACGACTCGAATTAGGCACCCTGAAAAGATTAATAATTGTTTTTCCATCATGCTGAGTACGAATCGTCGTAAATCGAAGACCCCTCCAGAAATAAACAATCTGCCAACAGACAATTAGCTTCTCATCTATAATCACCATTAAAAAGACACATTTTTTATTGCTAATCACACAGAAAACAACATTCATCCCTTTTGGCATGTGTCCCCAATCCTCTCTGGCGTGACCCCAATTCTCACACGATCCTCTCCGCATGAATCTGTGATGTAACCAAAGAGTTGAGTGGATGAGATATCTGCACATCCACCCCCGTCTTTTTCCATAACGGCTAACGACATGTTCTTTTTTTTTTTTTTTTTTTGCTAAATGAATGAATGGGAAATGTCTTAACGAATCGTCTTTGGACGCGTGCCAATCTGGGCCATCAGGCTGCAACAGAGATGCTATCGCCCCTGTGTGTAATGGTAATTGTTCATGTTCTGTCTCAGAAATGGATGTCTTCCCCTCCCTTCAATTATTGACGGACATCAGGTAATTGCATGCGAATTTCTATTAATAAGCCCGTGTTGCTGCGATATAAGTCTATCTGGCACTACCGTCCTGCGAGCTGTCACATGTTCCATTATTCAACAGCGGCGGACGGTGCTTGTGTTATTTATCAGATGCCAGAAATGAACGATGGCACTAAATGTTTAATGAACAAAGTGAGAAGTCGATGTTTTTCATTGGATGTGAGCCATTGCTTTTTTCCGGGTTAGGTATTTTTGATGGATGGCGTATTTATATTGCGTTATTGTAGATGGTATTGGATCAATTAAATACAATATATCTTCTTTTTGATGCGGCCTGAATGCCAATTGGCTAGAGCTCTGACCTTTGGTACTACAGGCTACAAAAAACAATCCATTTTTTATTAACTCTATGTATCCTGCGGTGGTATGACGTTTGTGAATGGTTCGAAATCCATGTTAAACTGTAGGTCCCCGTCTAATTAGCCTTAAGGGGCACCAAATGACCGTAGAGCGACAAACCAAACTAATCTTTTTATTGGCGCAACAACCCCATGGTGGGCCAAAAGCTGTCTGCTTACTGGCAGATTTCAAGACAGTTGTTCTTTTTTACGGTGTAGGGTTGTCATCCCTCTACGCCCAACAGTCAAATTAGTCCTGGACTTACGTTTAAAGTGGATTGCGAACCACTGAAACATCCATGGCACATCCGTGATCGAGTGACACCGAGCGCCACGTTTGTACTAGTGTAATTTGCTTAAGTTCAAGATCCTTAACCATTTATATGGCAGATTTGTAGTACATTCAACATGCCATCCCCCTCCAAAGTCAATGCGTGAAAGATCTGGCACACAACTGACTTGCTGACTTGCATTCACGTGGAAAATTGGTAAAATTTCCTCATTATAAGCCAAATACGATGAGGCAAACTGTTAAAATTACATGTTATAATTTTTAGTGATCCTAATTCGAACGGGGATTGAAGCCGGAATATCTTTTCCAAAGAGCCATTACCCTTTTCCTATTAGTTCATCTCGTGGTTGAGCATCAATTAAATATGAATGTCAAGTTTGTTGATTTCCTTTATTAGGAAGAAAAGGAAAAACATACGAGACTCAAGATATCCTAAAATAATCTGAAAAAATAATTAAAATGAGCTAGTGATGAAAACCGATTCATCTATTTGAGCAACACATATTCATTTCTTGAAGTATTGCAAAATTTCAATTTTATTTCCTTGTTTTGCTTTTATTTGATATTTAATGAATTTTTGACTATTATTTTCGAAACAATGAATGTTGTAGATTTAGAAATAATATTAGTGATGCATCAATAATATTATTTTCATGCATTATTATTTTTTTTTTTAAAGATAAGAAATTTTTAAACAAATACATCGATACAAAGTAATCGTAATCGAACATCGTATCGAAAGTAATCGTAATCGAACATCGTATCGAAAGTAATCGTAATCGAACATCGTATCGAAAAAGTAAT
>BPLR01009075.1:0-20628 GCA_021605095.1 Caerostris extrusa | reverse complement strand
CCACCGAGGCGTGAGGCTTTAAGCGGGAAGAGTTGACCAATCACTAGCCTCACCACGTTCGCCGGAAACCGGTTTGAAAATTCGCCGCTTCGAGGTGACCCACTTTCAACTCGAAGCGGAACTTCACTAGGAGTAATGCTATTTCTGACGTTTCGCTGTGAAGGGGTCGAAAATATTTTCTTGCCTGCCGCGTGAATCTTCAACGCTTTACGCCTCGGTGGGAACGAGCCTTAAGTTAAGGGTAAGCTAATTATGCCTTACGCCACCCGGTTATACCCCGGGCAACGGGTGGCCCATTTTAGTCGTCTTTTACAACATGCATGGGATGCAGTGGGACTATTCTAAACGGATCCACATAGGAAAATTAGTTAAAGTTCGTATTGGAAAAAAATTAAAACTGGCTTATTATTGTAATAAAGTTTTATTTTATACAAATTGTATGACAGTTTATTAAAGGGAAATAAATAAATAAAAACATCTCTTTGACAGTTATTAATATATTTTGTATCATTACAATAATTTCAAATATTTCTGGTTCTATATGTTGGCAGACTTCTCTTTCTTATTAGATCAAATGAAGTTAAGATATACATATATTTGAAAATTTTAACATAATTTTTAAAGTCTTTAAAAATAAATTTGTAATCGAAATAGAAGATTGAAAGTACATTTATATTAGCTTCATTATTTTCTACAAATCTTCTGCAATTTATGCTATTCTGACATTTATTTTTTGCTTATATTTTTTTATTTATAAAGACCAAGGTATACCTTAAAATAAAAAGTTTATTTTAACATCAGAAACTTATATTTCGGCGGTTAAAATTAATGTTTTTAATATGATACTCTTTGTATGTTTAAAGTGAATATTTTTCACAAGGGCTTAACGTTTCCTGCTATTACTTATGCAATAAGTAGCTGGTCCCCGAAGTTCGAAAGAAGTAGGATCTCTACTATTATAAACATGGGCATTCCAGTTGGAAATATAGCCGGTTCACCATTATCGGGTTTTCTGAGCAGTATTGGCACACTTGGAGGATGGCCATCCACTTTTTATCTCTTTGGTAAGGGATCATTTTGTAAATTTTTTGTATTCCTTTCTTCATTCTTATATTGTATCTTTTATTAAAATAACAATATTAAATCTAACAAATGAGTCAAATAATCAATTGTCCTTTCAAGAATAATAAGTATCTGTAAACTTCATCTTCTTCCCCCCTATGGTGGGCGAAGACAGTGTCTGCATACTGGCAGATTTCGAGACAGGAGTTGTTTCCTTTTTAGTGGTAGGGTTATCATCCCTACGCCCAATGTTCTACTGTCATACAAGATCGGCACCTACGGTTTAAAATGAATTTCGAACCACTACAAACATCCATAGCACCGCTGGGACTCGAACCCGAAACTTGTGGCACCGAGCACCAGTCACTCTGCCATCCGGCCCCTAGCCAATAGACCATTAGACATTTAATAGCAAATATGTAGCATATTCAACTTTACACACTCGGCCATCAGTCCCCATATGTAAACTGATAAATTAAAATAAATAATTACAATTTAAAAAATCTTCATCTAAAAATGTCCAAATTTTACCTAATACGATGATACGGTCAAAGACTTTTTGATGTCATAAAATTTCATTAAGTTAATATGTTTATTAAATTTATGACAGTAAATGGCAACTATATATATATTTTGTACATTGAATAGTACAAAATATTTTGCTGTCTTTGGGAATTAAAATGCAATGATGGAAGGGATGATTATTTTAATGATCTTGAAATCTCGTGTTAGGCCTTGAAATCTTGAAGTGCAGACTGAATATATATCAGCCTACAATAAACTCTCAAGAATAGTAATTTTAAGGTTAACATTAATTTTAATACAATTTTACAGTTAATTTAAGTAAACTATAGCGAAATTAAAAATTTTAAGTTAATATTAGTCAACATCTGGGACAAAAATAAACTTCAAAATATGGAACTTGGAAATTCACGCTGAATCTCAACAAAATTAAAAATATAACTCCACATCAATCATTAAATTCCAATGATTGCATTCTATGTTTTATGCCAAATTAGTAGAGAGCAAATTCTTTGATTAAACTGCAAATAAGATTAATAATTGTAAAGAGTATATTGCTCTTATAAGTTTTCTTTGCATCTAGCGTTATGTTTGGCAAGTTGCCACAATTTCACGAAAGAATATTCGTCTTTAAATTGTAATTGATTATTTTTTATAACTGTATATTAATTATTGTAAAAATAATTTTGATTGAGCACAATGACTGTAACTTTCTACTGAAATTATATATATAAGAGATATTTTTTACATTTCAATTTATTTTGTCAGTTGAAAAGTATTTTTAATTTTCCGTAACTCGCCCTTTGAAATCTGAAAAATCCGTACTTATTTCTTAATAGGTTCATTTGGATGCATATGGTTCGTGTTCTGGTGCATTTTGGTGTATGAGAGTCCTGAAGAACATCCAACAATTTCTAAAGAAGAGCTCCTGCATATTCAGCAAAACAAGAATGAAAAACCAAAAGTTAGGCTTGCACAAATACATGACTTTTGCATAAAAATGTGTCCTCATTTTTTTATATTAATCAATTTTATTTAAAATCTATATCATACCATTTTACAATCTGATAAAAATACATCGTTTCATGATTCCACAGAAATATAATATAACTAATCAATTATTGTATATTTGACTTCGTGTCAGAATGTGGGTGAACTTAAATCGTATTATTTATTCAAATAGAAAAGGATCAATAAAGGATAGATTATACAACAATATATAGAAAATATGAACTATGACTGATTAAATAACTGCATAAGATAAAACACATACTTGTCAATATTGTCTCATGAATCTGAGGAAGGACACAGCATGTTTAACTTATAAATATGTCTCTCAGTTATAATTAGATTTGTATTTGTGTACTTCTGCTTGAAATTCTTCTTTTATTAATCATTGGAAACTGTATCAGAAACGGAATGATGCCACTTTTATTTTCAAAATAGTCTAGCTCTAAGTATAATATTCTAGTTTATTCTCCCCAAAATAATAAATAAATAATAAACAAAAAGTAAATAAATAAATTTAAAATAAATGATAAAATAACAGAAAAATGTGTTTGTAAACAGTATATTTTTAGTCATGGTATTTTCAAATATAGTTAATAGATGGCGCCACGATAGTAAAAACTAAAAACCGATGTTTTCAAGAAAAATCACCATTTACAGCAAAAACATGGCGTAAATCTTTGAACGAAATTAAAAGAAACGCGTACAAACACCTTCTCTAGAATGGACTTGCACCCAACTACTGTTGCAGTTCTACATCGTTTGTGGATCCTTGTGTTTCAGGTATTCCTACAGAAATAAGAATAGAGTGGGTAGAATCTGGTAAACAGGGAAGCGAATCCATGTCTCTTTCTGTGTGCTTGAAACATCCCAGAGCAATGACACGATCATCAAAATGTTCGTTTATAAAATTAAACATTGTGGCAGTTCTATATGTTGAGCGCCATCTTGAATTAATCACGTGGGATGTCCTATTGATGTCTAATCCATTGTATACCAATAAATTCACCCAAAAGCCGAGATAGCGTACTGCAGTAATTGTATGATGTCAAAAAAATGTGGGTCGGAAAAGGTAATGGAATTATCAACAAAAAAATCGTGTTTTCAATGAATAAAACATTTTTGTTTAGCAAACAGTAATACAACAACAAACTTGCTGTACAGAGATTATTCAGCAAATTTGTAATCGTCAAAAGCAAAGTGACAAAATACAGAATGGAGATAATTGCCGAATTTTCCTATTTCCTCAACTATTTCTCTCATATCGTATCTTATTAAAATTTTATTATTTTTATCAATAATTTATTTTCATTTATTTGAAAATAACACGTAGAGGCGCCATCCGTTGACAAACAGCTTAACTACTTTTTAAATTCTACCCCTTGGGTTTCTAGAAACGAAAATCTAAATAAAATAATGATAATGAGGTATTATTCGTAAATAATAAACGAAAATGTAATAAAATAATTAACGAAAAATGTAAAATCATATTTTAATTTAACCAAATCTCTTGAAGCCATTTTAATAAAGCTTGTAAGTTTGAAAAATATAAAATTACATGTAATTATTTGAACCAAACAATTATATTTAATTGTATAAGAAGACACTTTAGTAACTAATTTTTTTTAGATTATTGAAACATTATCATATTCTGTAGCTTATTTAATTTAGCTTTTGTTGTTGTTTAAAATTACGGCGTGGTTTAAATTACAGAAAAAAATTGCTTGATATCATTTATCAATTAAGCAAAACTGATTATTAAATAATATTTTCCTTTCAGAAAACTAAAATTCCATGGAAAGATATATTTACATCACTTCCATGTGGGCCGTTATCATTAGTCACTTTGGACACTACTATGCGTTTTTTTAATGTTTCTGACTATGATGCCAACCTATTTCAAAGCAATTTTTCATTTTGACATCAAAACGGTAAGATATTGCATTGATTTATTTTTAAATTCTTTTAATGATTATCGAATATTTTTAATTCATAGATATTTTTGAATTACATACTAAATATAAATAATTTTTAGCAGATAATTAAAAGCAAAAAGATGCAAAATTTTATGTATTAAATTTCTTTTTCAATGTTGAGATTTCATTACTATTTATGGCAGATGGAACCTTCTGTCGCAGATCGAACTTTCTGGGTAGAACAGTTGAGAAAAAAAGTAGCAAAAAGAATTTAGGCTGGGTTTGGTTTGTCGCCCTACGGAGTCATTTTGTGCACACTTTAAGCTAATTAGATTAGGACCTACAGTTTAATGTGGGATTCCGAACCACTAACGCCCATCCATACCATCGCCAGAATTTGAACCCTGAATCCTGCGGTACCAAAGGCCAGAGGCTAACCAACTGTCTATCAGGTCGACGAAAAATACCTTTTGGAAAATTGGCATTTGCTTTCCATTTAGGCATTAGAGATAGAATAGTCCTACGCAATCATATACATTATTAATATTTTAGATTTAGGAGATTTATTGGGAGGATTTTAATTTTTTAATGAACATTTTGAAGAATAGCTAATGTAAATAATTTAAATTCAGCCAAAATTGATATTATCCCGAAATAATAATCAAATAAATTTAGTTAAATTTTTTACACATTAATTGCATTTGGTAAGCTTATGGGTTATGAGTAGATATTTCGGAATCCGAGATCAAATTACGCGCTTGTGCTAATGTCGAAATAACTCGAGCATGTTTTTAAGGGTTAATTTGATTCTTATTTAAATTTAAAGTTTTGTATCATTCTATCTTTTATTCCATATCTCAATTTTTCTCTTTTGTTATATAAATTTTATTAAAATTGTGAAATATAATATTGTCTTACATATAGAATTGCGAGTAAAAATTGTGGATGTTGCTAAATTTTTTACATACACATTATATATATTTACAAATATTGTACAATTTATTTGAACGAGCAATTTTTTCATTAGAATGGCCTCCTTTCCGCCATGCCCTATGCAAGTCAAGGCATAAGTGCTGTTCTGTTCTCTTACGTCGCCGACAGACTGCGGAGATCAGATAAGTTAAGTATTACAACAATACGCAAAGTCTGGAACACAGTTGGTAAGTAAAATTTATTGCTTATACAATTTTGTCTTATATTGTCTCAAACACTTCGTGCAAAATTAAATATTGCTTATGAAATTAAAAGCTTTCAAATTGCTTCAACTCTATTAATCAAATTAGGATTATGTTGTTGTTTTACACAATGCTGGAACTTTAACATGAAGTCATTCGCCACTAGAACAGCTGGTATGTATTAGATCCGATGTTTCTCTGAGTGCACTACATAGGGCTTGAAATATTACACCTACATTGTGTTATTACAATTTAGAACGAATAAGTTGTTTTTGTGTGTTATTTTTATAGTTTATTGTTCAACTCTTTTAATTGAAACTATTTATCTTCAGAATGTTTCATTTCTGAATGCATGATGTTAAATCCTTAAAGTTGACCATTATTCAACTGATGTATGGAACAAGTAGTAAATAAAATGTATCCATTTATTAAGCAATTAAGTTAGATTGCTTTTAACTGAACTGAATATAACTGAATGCACATCGAAGATTAGAAAGAGGCAAAAAATTTTTTTATTACATGTACATATTTTATTTTCTTTAGGTTTAGTTGGGCCAGCTCTCTGTTGTTTGGGAATAATATCAGTTGGTTGTCATGCCGAATTAATTGTTGCTCTCTTGTGTCTTGGTATGTTTCTCAATGGGTTTGTGTATTCTGGTTTTAACATCACTCATGTTGATATGAGCCCAGATCTTGCAGGTATGCGATCATTGATTATATTTTAATAAAAATGTTGTTAATTAAATAATTCTTATTAAAATCTGATGAAAATTATGATGAGTTTGATGATCTGATGAATTTATAAACATATAGGTGGTGGTATAAAAATATGAAATGATAATAATTAATAAGTACCCAAAATATCGTTATATAAAAAAACGAACCAAATTTAAAATAAATAATTTTCATATATGGTAAAGCAACTTTTAACAATGCTAAAAATAATTGTTACTATACTATTCTTCATAACGTTTTTAAGATAAACATTTAAACTTCTTTACTTTCTATACTTTTTTTTTTATTGATTGCTTAGTTTTTCTTGTTTCAGGGTCTTTGCAGAACTTATAAATTTTGATGATCTTTAAAAATTAAGGCTCAAAAATAAGTATCATTTCTTCATACTTTTGCATTAAGACCAAAGAAAATATCAACCATCTTTTTTTTGAATTCATTGTTATTGAATTAAATCAAAATTTAATTCAATAAAATTTTTATTTAATTCATATTGAATTAAATAAAAATTTAATTTATATAGTTTTACTAAATCTCGTAATATCCAAAGAGTAATTGTATGCCGTACAATTTAATATTATTATATAGACAATAATTTAATATTTTAAATTACAATACTTCAAATACATTGTTTTCCAAAAAATTAAGATAAATCATAAAAATTGTGATTGTGAAATTTCTATTTTTTTTTAAAATAAAAATAATTGAGTGCAAAAAAAATAATCAAATAGGGCTCCCAAATTAGAAACGAAAGGAAAAACAAATGCTTAATTTTAACATACACGCAACTTTAAAATACACTTAAAAATCTCTAAAACATAACACATTGAGTTCAATGTGTGTTTATCTTCAATATGGAATAGGCTCACCTCTGAAAACTATGAAGGTAAGACTGCAATGTTCCAAGCAAAAAATGATGGTATTTATTAACTCAATTGACAATAAAGCCCAATGCTAAATCAATGACACTGAAAGGATGCAGGAGAATAAGTGCAGCAATAAGACTTCCTAGAGAATCATAAACATGCTCATTCAGATTCAAGTCTGGAGAATGTACTGGCTAAACTCAACAAACAATAGTCTCTTCGCAAAGTTAACTCCACCAGCCATTTTCTGTAAGGTCTAGCATGGCCATGTTTTTAGAATGGTAGAGGGGCCAACTGCAGAAACAATTGAATGAAGAATGTAGTTACTTAACTAAGCCTCTTGGAACTATGTATAGATTGTGGTCTAAAAGATACCTGCCACACACATAGCCTGAATCACAAATCTGGCTCTTTCACTTATATGACGGGAGTAATAGAATGTTCTAACTAGACCAACAATCTTGAAAATAAAATCGGAACTGCCACTTAAGAGTACAGACCCAATGCTAGAAGGTTTGCGTATAGTACTACTGCGTGAAGCTTTCTATGCTCAGTTGGTTACCAGCCTTTCAGGAGTTACTACAAAAAAATCTGAGGTTGATTGGTGCTTGCATTCAACTGCAAATAGCAATTACCTGTGGCACTTGTACTTCTACGTCTTTCTGTGCTATACTTTCTAGTTTCTGATTGCAGATACTGCATGTTTATGAAGCCTGCCGCTTACCACACTTAAGACGTTAAAGGTCAACAGTTCCACCATATTGCATATCATATTCTGATGCGAATTGCTTTTTTTGCGTGTATTGCGTATTTATTTTATATTTTTCGGAAAATATACTTATATTTTTTCCAATAATCGCAATTTTCTGATTTTGTCCTTAATTTTTGAAAACAGAGTTTCACATTGCTGTATTTAAAAATAAATTCATATTAATAAAAAAAACAGGCTTTGGTTTAAAATCTTTGTTTTTTTAATAGCTGAAATATTTTAAATCAGTCAGCTATATGATTGTACTATAAAATTATTTAATGAAAAAAATTAAAAGCATCGAGTTCTTTGAAAAGAATGTATTTTCCATATTATGTTTCATTTCATTGTTAAATTTTCATTTTCGCATAGGTGTCCTATATGGGATTACAAATAGCATTGCAAACACTGCAGGAATAGTTAGTCCTATGATTGTTGGTGTTCTTACAGCCAATGGTGTAAGCATATATTTTTTTAATCTATTTAGTTATTTATTATTGTGATGATATTGTATCTGTCTAAGTCTGTCAGATTTATCAAACAAGAAGAAATCTCCAGTGAAGACAAGATCTTCATTGCCTTAACAAGGTTTGGCAATGAAGATATGTTGGCGATGACAATAAGTTGGCTCTATAGTTGGCTACAGGCGAATTTGCCTTGTCTTGGGCTTTCAAAATCCACAAGTTCTAACGAAAGAAAGCTTTTTAAAAAAAGGGAACGAGATTTTATATCACTCCAAGACAGTGCATTGATGTTTCTTCGAATTGCATTAATGCTACAGTGCATTGACGTTTCAAAAAACAGAAAAAAAATTTATTTCTTATCAGCCCAAACCCTGCTCTACCAAAGCAATTAGATGGTCAATTAGCTGTGAATATTCTTTTTATAGAAAATGAATTCAATTATATTCACAATTAAAAGTACATGCTCTTGTGGTGGTGTTCTCAACTTTAAATCTTAATTAAACAATAACCCGATCCTAGAAACAACTAGCTACACCGTTTATCCAACACACGCATTAGCCATTATGAATTCCGCAATAACCCATACCACAAATTAAACCTACAAGTTCGCATGCCTTCAGAGACTTGTATAAGTTAAAAAAGAAACAAAAAGGTTACCGACACCACATCAGATTTTATATCCGTTCGGCAAACGTACCTATCCCCAAATCCAAGTATAGATAACAAGAGTCTTAAAAATCTTGTTAAATTGTTGCTATTGACCATCTGGCACGAGGTTTCGTATGGCCCCTGCCAAAAAAAAATACTAATATATCCTTTCACCCGCAGCTGTGGCAAATGACCTGCACCCACCGGAAACAGGCCATCTCGTTGAATATTTTGGATTCCCAAGCTGTCAGAGCTAGAAACTAACAAACACCCTCTTCAAGGGACGAACATAGAAGATATCATAAAATATGAATTATACAATAATTATATAAAATTTTACCTTAATCCAAAAAATATTTACAAAAAAGATATTGCTCATATTGACACGACACTCTAAATTATAAAAAGAGTTATTAATAAATTCATGGTAAACTTTTGGTTTGCATGTTAGTATGCATGTATTATTAACTTCATTGCCATTTACTGATAAATTTATAAGTTTGCATTGATTGTTGTTTCGCATATCCAGGAGACCGTTGAAAACTGGAATGCAGTATTTTTGCATCACCGCTGCAGTGTACGTTGCAAGTGCACTTTTCTACGCCGCCTTCGCTTCAGCTGAGCTTCAATCTTGGGGTAAAGGAAAAAAGGCGTAAAAAACAGCATCTCAAGCAGATAAAATATACTTCATCGAAACATGAAGACGTATCACTGAAGATGTTTCACGGAACATTGAAACAAAAGCATTAATTTATATTTGGTTTGAAACCATTGGAGACGGAGCAAAATTGGGTACTATAAAGGTAGTATTAAATCATTTATGCTGCCATATTTATACTATTGTCACATTACTTAATATTGTTATATTATGACGTTACTGTATTATGAACGTGCATAACATAAACGCTGTTGTTATGTATGAATTATGTTGTCATATAATATGAATGCAGGTGTGTTGCCATATAACATGAATTCAGATATCTTGCTAATATAAAATGAACATATCTTACCATATTATGTTCATTTCAAACGTTGATTTAACATTCTTTGTCTAATTACTAGCTAATAAATGTATTGTTTTTGAATGAAACAATTTTTTTTTGTATTTTTCGAAATCATTTTGATAAAAGTAATTTGAGCTATTTCAGAAATGGTCAATAGTAAATTAATTAATTCTTAAATTGCTTTCATCTATGAATAGAATTCATATCAATAATTTGTAACAAATATAAAAATAGCAAGAAATGAGTAGGCAAGAATAAAAGTTGAAGTCTAAAAATGCTTTTATTTTAATCAATATAAAAATTACAGAGTTAATTTTTTTAAAAAAATAAAGTTCTAAACACACATCACCATTTGTAAAAATGAATTTATTAAGATATTACTAAGTGAAAGTTCTATTGATTCGCAGATTTTTTTTTTTATTAAAATTATTATTTAAATAATTTTATTTATGACACTAAAATATTTCGTGTAACATGTTTGAAATCAAATTAAATTCTTGTTTCGTAAAAACAATAAAAGAACTTTATTGTTATAACTAAACCTATTTTAACTTTTATAGCCATTAACGATGAACTATTTCTTTTTAATTTATTTAAACAAATTTAACAAGAAAATTATACATTTACAATAACATTAATATATTACAAAACTTTAAATGAGCAGTTTGTTCAATGACACCTATTCTAGGTGGCATTTGCTTGTTCAGTTCTTATTTATGACTTCACACAAGAGTTCTACCCGCGTAGACAATGGAGCACATGCATCAACATACTCAAGTATGAAGACTACAGCGCCAATACCTATCACACAAACAACGATATTCTTATTTTTAAAATTTTTAATCTAATATTTCGATAAAATACCAGGAAGTGGCAACATAAAATTTTTTTCAATATATGGATCTCATGATCAAATAGAAATATTTACTTTCTGAATTATTTTCTGACATAAGTTTTAAAAACCGCTTCTATTTCCTTATACCAATTTAACAAAATTATATCTTAATGAATATGTTACACAATTCCTGTTTACGTCATAAAATTATTTATAAAAATACGTATAAAATATGAGTTGTCTTTAACACGGGTCATCTATTGATCGAGAAATTGACATAGTTTAAATAAGAATAGCTTCTGAAAAATTTTATGCATAATTTTTATTAAATATTTGTTAAAAAAGGGTATTGAAGTATATTTCAGTAGTTACAATTATTTGAGCAGCTACATCATTTCTTCTCATGTAAAAATTTTTTGCATTTGGAATTAAGTACAATAGAATTTCTTTCAACACAAATATCTGAATTAACTACACAATAATTCTGACAAGGCATGGATAAAAACCAAATTAAATAAAAAAATGTCATCTCTTTATTAAATGCCCCATAAGAAATCGATTTAAATAACTGAATATGGCGACATTTTTTCAACCAACTGAAAAAGAAAAGAATGTATCATAAAAAATTATTTTACTCAAAAAATTGACTGTATTGATACATGAATTATGAATTTAAACTCATATGCGGGTGGGGGGGTCATATTTAAATTGAGATAATTCGGAGTTTTCTGCAGGTAAATCAAACAACCAGAATGATATGTGATTTAGTATGAAGACCTAATGAAATCAACAAAAGATAGTAATTTAAAAATCAAATTAATTCCAAAATTTGATCAAGGAAACTTTAAAATTTTCTCGTAAAAATACTATAATTCAACACATTTTACAGATACTGTTGCTTCACTCACGATTGTGAAAAATGTTACGAAATCTTACATAAAGATAAGTCATCTATGAACGAATGATTCTTTTAGAATGGCTCACTAGAAGAACGAACGAAAGATCCGTCACAATAGAACGACAATTCTTCGATCATTTTCCACCAATAGATAATATACGTTTAAACTAATAAGATTTCGACCAATAGACAGAAAATGAACAACTGAAAAAAATAAATCAAAAGAGTAAAAATAACCTTAAAATATTGGAACTCAACGGATTATTCTACTTGATGGTTAGAGTGGAAAAGGTTAACACAAGACCTGGGGTAACCCAATGTTTTGCATGCAAATTACTTCCATCATGGAACTACTAACTGCCTCTCCTTAAGAGATGTCTCAACACTCCCATACAAGCAGTAATGTCCTACGGTTTGCTGATTCAAAACCCAACCTGAATAAACTACCCCGCCCCTTGGAAGGGTTAAAAGAACTTTCTAAAATCACTTTCAAAACCTATTCCTACAAAATCCAGCTCCTCAAAAATGTCTCCTCAAGATCAATGGATTCCCATAGTTCTTACGCGTTACTCAAATAGCAAGTGTTACATTTGATTGATTTATGGAACTATTTTACTTTACTTAACTTCAAAAATTATATAGAATATATAATTAGAATTTGATTATAAAATTGAATAATGTATCACATATTTCCAAACTTTTACAATCCACTTCCACCAAAAATATAATTACTACATGAATCATATTCGGATCTGTAGAGGATGGAGGCAATTGAAATAGAGAAATTTAAAAAAAAAAAATGGGTGACTTAAACTTAACTTAAAACTTAACTAAAAACTTAAATTTGAAGACTTGAAATGAGTATCAAATTCATTGAATTTACAATAATTTAAATATTGCAATTTATTTACAATTTACTGCAATTTATTTTAAAATTTTCTTTCTGTTATACAATCGTCATATCCAGAACAGTGTATCCAAAACATTTATGATTCGTCAACAGATTTTTCCCTATCTAAATGAACAACTATGAGAATTGACTCAGAAACTGATTCTTATTCTCATAACACCGAAGTGAAAGTTGTTCAAAGTTTCATACAATACTAAGTTACATCCATCAAACTGTAACGAAGAACCATGACTCATTCAGGAAATTGATTCTTCAGCAGAAACAAAACTATAAATCTTCAACAGGAAACGCTCAATTTGGATGATTCTTTTTTAACCAGGAATGTCACTACTGAGTAATCAGAAAAAATGAAAAATGTAAACAATGAAGATGCGAATTTAAAAGCACCTATCAAAATTGTATTCATTTCACGCTGGAAGACTAGACTGATTACAATCTGCTTATTTAACGCTTTTGATAATTTGTTGATTTTAGGAACATTTAAATAAAGTGGAACACATGTTTGCATTCTACATTTACATTCTTCTGATTAGTAAAATGTTATTTGTTCAGAGTTTGAAATAAGTTTTTTTTCCTTAATGTTTTGAAATTGCATTTAATTGTATAATTTAGTAACAATACAATTTTTGTAAATTGTTGAATTATCGTAAATTAAAACTAGATGAATTTATTTTCGAATATTTATAAAGATGCGGGAACTGGGTACCATCAAAATACCATCAAAATTATTTCAGATAATCAAAATAGGGTTATTCTAAATGGATTATCAATATGACGGATTTAAAACAGAAATTAAAAATTTATTAAAAGGTATAACTTGTTAGCAAACGTAGGTTTTAAATGTACATTATTACAAATAAAATGATAAACATCGCATACTTGGGGTTATAAATAAGTCAGAAATAACTCAAAAATAATCATAATAGAGATAATCCCAAAGATAACCTGCTGTAATCGTGGTACTGTTGGACATAGCAGTTCTGCTTTGTGTACTACACAAAATAAATACCAGAAATGTTTAATTTCTGGAAAAAAATTTCAAATAGATAATGCTAATAATTTATATAAATAGACGTTACAAAAAATAATTTAATATAAAACAAATTTAGATTCTTTAGTTTCGAATATTACTGAATATACATTTAAATTAATGATGGAATATTACCAATAACAAAAAAGTAGTTAGAATATTTTTAAATCAAATAATATAATATGCATTTTTCACATAAATATTTGTCTATCTGTAGATCAGATACGAAAATTAAATTGAAATAAATGATTTTCTATTCAATTTCATTTCTGTTGTTAAAATATCTTTTTTTTTAATTATAAATACAATAAGCATATATTAATTTTCGATTACAAAACATCCAAATATATATATACAAACAAGCAAAAACTAGAGTTCGTACTTAGAATAATGAAAATGAACTGCTAAACAAGCAAAAATTCTAGTCGACGCAGTTCCGTTCCGCCAGTTTGTTTCGAATGCATTCTAATCTAATAGATTTTATGACTTAAAATTAACAGATTAAAACGAAATATTCATATTTTTCCTAAATCAAAAGAAATACAAATACTTCATATTTTACAGATTAATATAAGATTACCATGTGCAAAAATGAACTATAAATAATATTAATATATATATTGAAATACGTAATAAATACATTAGAACACTATTATTTAAATGTAAAAGGAATTATGATTTATACTTTTAAGCAAATATATAATAACAAGGGTTATTCATGAAATTTAAATCATGCAATTAGTTCTAATCAAAATAGACAGAAAAAAATGCGATTTGATTTTACTAGGATTAGTGAATATGCAATAAATTCTTACCTGATGATTTGCTTTTTTTCAACTATATTCATCGGAGAATGCAAAACAAGCATGAAAATCAGGATACACAACCATGGTGAAGAATTGCAAACTTAAAAAATTACCTAGCAATGGCCAAGATAAATTTTTTTTTCCTTTCTGAGATTACCTGATAGCGTTGGGTAACAGTGTGAAAGGAGTAAATAAGGTTTAATATGATGGACTTAAGTTTTGTAACAATTATTTACTGAATCTTTATTTACATACGGACAAATAAATAAAAAGTGTTGTTGTTGTTTCTTATCCTAACGAGCCCATACGTACTCTCATGATTGAAGGGGAAGGAAGCAGCTTCTGTTGTGATGGAGCACCCGTAGGTAGATGTCTGACTTTGGCTCCGTGACGCTCTTTACAGTCATAGAAGACCGGGACCTACGGCTTAAAGTGGATTCCGAACCACTACAAACATTCATAGCACCGCCGGGATTCGAACCCGAAACCTGTGGCAGTGAGCGCCAGAGCGCTGACACTCGGCCATTCAGGTCCCAAATTTGTGAATGCCAACGGCACACGGTGTTCCCAGGTGGTCATCCACCCAAGTACTGACCGCGCCCAATGATGCTTGACTTCGGTGATCTAACGAGAACCGGTATATTCAGCATGGTACGGCCGTTGGCTATAACAAAAAGTTAATAACAAAAAAGAAAGGATATTACATTCAACTACTCCAGAATAGTTCTTGTTACTATAGAATAAGTTCGTTCTCTTTACGAATGGCGCTGCTGTTGCACTGAAATAGCTGTTGCACTGAAATAGCTGTTGCCACTTATATGAAAGGCTCTACGGTCATTTTTACACACTTTAGGCTAATTAGGACCGGGACCTACTGTTTAATGTGGATTCCGAATCACCAACAAGCATCCATGACACAGCCAGGATTCGAATCTGAAGCCTGTGGTATCAAGGCTCTTCTTTCCATCAAATCGAACTGATTTTTAAGATGCAATTTTTAACCTGAAAAATGCCTATTGTTTTTGCTTGTCTAAAATTTGATGTAACAATAACTATTCAATGTAAAATCCGGAAAATATCAATGGCACGCTAAAGTTTATTTGAATGCGAAAAAATGCAAATTGCATACCGTTATATAACAGTTTTTTTTGATTTTTTTTTTGCCGGTTTATTTGCCGGTTTTCATATAGACTTTAATAAGAGTTAATAATTGTTTTATCGGAATCAACTTTCATTTAACTGGATTGAGTTGTTTATTATCATTAACGATATCTATTTTAAAAACCATGTTAATGTTAGCTCAATGAGTAAAACCATAATTACATGAAAGGGCCTGAATTTGCTTAGTGGCTAGCGCTCTGATGCTCGGTACCGCAGGGGTTCGAAAGTTCCGGCGGGGGCCATAGATGCTTTATAGTGGTTCGGAATCCACTTTAACCGTGGGTTCCGATCTAATATGATCGTAGAGGATTACGGAGGTATGCTACCCGCGTCCGTATCTTATCTTCAAGCTACACGCACCTTCTGGTAGTGCTAAGTGAGTAACGTCGGTGCAGCGCTTGCCTTAAGGTATCGGAGACATTTAAGTATTTGCCAGCTTTATTAGAACAAAAAATAATTACATTAGAAAATATACGCATAATAAAAAACCACAGGCAAAAAGTCAAATTATTTATCTAATAACAATAAAGCTTCCTATAAAGTTAACAACTTCAAAACTATATACGCTGTTTTCAGTCATATCATTAGAACCACCACATGCTGTTGGCATCATCGTATCGGCCAGCCACAGTAAAACAAGCATAAGTGAAACGAATAATACAATTCAGAATAAATAAATAACGGCAACAAACCTGTGAAAAAATATGGCTTGGATGTAAAATATTGGCTTTAATTTTGAAACATGAAGTAGTTTTTGACGACAGCGATAGAATGGACGCAGGTAATTAATTTGTATTTCAGAGGTAATAGTTTTTTGGGTTGATTAAATGTTCATTTTCTTCTATAAAACTCATTAATTTGATATTTGATATTGGTGCTGGGTTAGGTTGTAAATTATAATCTTGTGCCATTGAATGTAAAAGCTGATAAGGGATTTTGAGAGGCCATGATTCTGTGTTATAACAGTAGCTGCGTAGTTTCCACACTGAATAGAAATCCTCTTCTGAGAGGTTGAATCTTTGATGTATCGCCCAAAAAATAAGACCAATTATTTTTCAAAAACTCTTTATTCTTCCAAATTTATTTCATCGCCTTCAAAAGTAATCCCCCTCCGGACACAATGCACTTATGCCAACTTTTTCAATCCTCAATGCCCTCACGTAAAAGTCATCGGCAGGGATGGCCTTCAAATCGCAAAATACGGTGGTTGTGGATCAATGCAGTGTGAGCTGGCGCATTCAGTGCTTTTCAGTACCAATCGAGATTTAACGCGTTTGAGGCCCAAAATGAAATTGACCGATTCTTTTGAAATTCCAACATCAGCAAGGTCTCTAATTGTATATCGATGGTTTGCCAGCACTAAATCTTTAATTTTTTGGACTTGAGCTCATCGGTTGAGGTAGAGGGTCGATCAGAGACTCTTCGCCTTCCAACGTGTTCTCTGCCTTCTTTGACCTGTTTTATACCACTTGTAAACATTTCTTTTCCGATATCCGAAATCTCACGGAATGCCTTCTGCAACATTCTATACGCTTCCGCAAGCAAAATTGAATGCAAGTTCTTTTTGCTCAATGAATTCAGACATTTCAAAAATCGCCGAAATCTGTTTCAGCGTCTCATTGGGGCCAAGAGTAAACTCAAACCAATCAATATTTTTTGACGTCAAATTTCACACAGACAAGGATAGTGCCAGAAACCTAAAAAAGAAGAAAAATTGAAATTCTTAAATCCCGGGAATTGAAATAAAAAAAATTGGTCTTATTTTTTGGACACAGCAGTATGTTGGGAATGAACCCTGATTACTGTAAACAATTTCTTCAGATAAAATGCTGCGGTGTTTTGAGATTTTGGATATCAGTAGACAAAATTTAATAATAGTTTACCCTGTTTAATATAATTTATTGACCTGGCCTTGATTGCTTAAGATATATGTGCCCTGTCTGCCCACAGAAAGACTGGTCAGTATCTGAAATTTTTCTTTTTCTACAAGTGGAAGTAAGCATGCAAAATGAAGCTTATAAAAAATTTCGTTGAATTGAGTCAAAAATGTGTATATTGATGTAAATAACACATTTAAAATGTCTGAACATCCCAAATTTTGAGACAGAATAAGTTTTCATTTCCTTAAAATTTCTGCAATTTTGTTTCCATCTTAAAATTTCTTTTTGTGACATCGAGTGATAAAAATGTAATACGAATAAAAATAAACATTTATACATTTTATTCAATAAATGCGTATGAACGGAAACTGAATAAATTAAAATAAAGCAAAGATCCATTCCATTCACCAAAACGCATAACATTCACGCATTAAAAATTTACAATGTAACAATTTACTTGTTTGCATTACAACAAAAATATAATTAAATATGTTTTTTAATTTCATTAATTAAGATTTACAAAAAGATTTAATACATTTCTCTACAAATTGATTTCATTAACATTAAACTTTTCTACAGATTTAAACCCAAAGGAAAATAATTTTTTTGAAAACTAGAAAAAATTTCTTACAAATAATATTGAATTGAAAGAATCATAAACAGAAAATAAAAAAATAAATATATGTCAATAAATTATTTACAAAAATACCATTTAAAATTTAACAAAAGTGAATGTAATATTAGTGAAAAAATTACTGAAAATAAATTATTATTTTGTTAAAATTTTGAAAATTTTAAAAAGTAATTTCATAACAAAGCTAAAATTAAAAAAAAAAGTGAAAATATATAGCAAAACATCAAAGATGAATATACAAAAGAAACATATACAAATTTTAAGCATATAAATATTAAAATACAATTACTCTATTTCAAAAGAAAAGTTATAAAATGTGATTTAATGATACTTCAGTGATCCACAAATGTTTTTATAATCCGGATAAATATTTTATAGTTTTATTTATTTTTTTTGTTATTGACAATAAGCTCCATACTTCCAGTCGAGATGCAATCAGTTTTACAAAGACTGTCTGCAAAACTGACTGACAAGATTAAGGCTCGTTCTCACCGAGGCGAGAAGCGTTTAAGCGACAAGATTTGACCAATCACTAACCTCACTGCGCTCTCCTGAAACCGGTTGAAAGTTGGTCAACTCGAAGCGGTCCTTCACTAGGCGTAATGCTATTTCTGACGTTTCGCTGTGAAGGGGTCGAAAAAGTTGTCTTGCCTGCCGCGTGTCGCGTCGTCGCCTGTCGCGTCATCGCCTGTCGCCTCGGTGGGAAGGAGCTTTTAGTTCTACAAACTGATCATTAGATAATCAGAGAAGTCACTTTGTTTAAAAATCTTTATTCATCACCATAGATTGTGGCAAAGTACTCTTGTTCTTATACTCCCTATACGACAGTACAAATCTCTTTGCTTTATGGCACAGATATATGTTTTAAGATAATCATCTCAAATGACGGATCAAAAAATACTTTTCACATTTTCGTACACATATCAGAGATCGTCATATCACAGCAGGTTTCATCTCTCATCGATTTTCAACGTCATCTTTTTCACGGTTGTGGTTCAGCAGAACAGAAGCATGGTCGGCAGACCAAGTCCTTTTGTCACCATGAGAATTACGGGATGCAGTTATGAAAACAGTTCTAATTTTTTCACTGTCCATAATAAGCCTGAAATAAAAGAAAATATTCCATCAATTTCTCGTCGTGAAAGTCTCATAAAATAAGCTTTCATCGTTATGAGAAATTGGTGCCAATGTTGAAGTATCATTATAGTGGTGAATGAAAACGCCGTGCTGCTAAAAACAACATTACAACAACAATTGGACAACATTAGAGTGTTATTAAAAAAGTAAGGTTATTATATAAAAAATTTAGTCGTCAGTAGGTAGAAGTGCCTTCAGCGCCAAAATTTCGGCCATCAAGCTGCCAGAAACAACTTAAAAATAATATTAATATGATGTACATTTCGTGCTGATTTAAACGGTTTATATAAAGAATTTCCACAACCACACGAGTTTTCAAAGTGAAAAACATGCGTCAGGTACAAGTTTCTGTTGGTATGATTTTAGAAAAATAAAGGATCCTGATTTTTAACTCGTAATTAGCATGTTTATTTTTCGTTGAGTGCAATAGCAAGCTGTCTGATCAATTGGCTCCCGCTCTGGCCGCTGTTGGTACCACGCAAGTTCCAGGTCCGAATACTGGCGTGGTTGCATGGATGTTTGTTAGTGGCTTGAAATCCACGTTAAACTCTCACGTCCCAGCCCACTAGCCCAAAGTAGTGCATAAAAACGACCGCAGAAACGATAAACCGCAAACCAAGCAACAATTGATATACAACCTGCCTCATTGGCTGTTTTTTCGAGACAGAGTGCCTCCTCTTTTTTGAGGGAAGGGATTGTCAGTCCCACGCTCCCACAGTCATATTAGACAGGGACCTACGTGTTTGTAGCAGTGGAATCGAAACTATACCAACCATGGCACGGCCAGGACTAGAATCCGAAAACCCGTGGCGCCGTGCGCTAGTCACTCAACCATCAGGCCCTGTTAGCATGTTTGGTCAGGGAAAATAATGGTGATAAAATAATAAAAATTTGATCGATGTTGATAAACAGTTTAAGAATATTTTTCAATAACCATAATTCAATTGAAAATGTATGTTGCGGGTTCATACAAATGGTTTTACGATATATGCAGTGGCTTAAGAGCCGCATATTTTTAGCAAAAATTAAAGTCTAATTTTCCAGTATAAAGTAGAGAGTACAAATCATGTATTAGGAAGCAAAATAAATATCCTGTAACTCATCCTGGCCCGATGATTAATTATTTCTGTAATGTTTTCTTTCCCTGGTTCATAAAACACAAAAGTTTTCTATTTATAAGAAACAAAATCAA
>BPLR01009073.1:0-19064 GCA_021605095.1 Caerostris extrusa | reverse complement strand
AGCCAGGCGCATTGCTGGTCCCCGGCCCACAGTGTCGCAGAGCGCCAGGGGGTGGTGCCACGCCATATGCCTGCGCCTGGGCAGCTGAGTAACAGCCCTTGCTTACAGTGATAAAAGATTAACTGCTTCCAACCAGCCAACAGTCTGCCATGGGGCCTGGGTCGCTGTTCTGAGCCAATCAGCGCCAAGGCAGGCTTTGTCGTCAGCTTGCGCTCACTTTGGGGCTGTGGCCGGAACCTCGATGGATTGTCCACCACAGCACCATGTCGTCGCCAGGAGAACCCGAAGCCTGCAGTACCAATGCCAGAGCGCAGTTCAACTGGTTGTTTCAGCTAACGGCAAAGTCACATTAACAGTTCGCCGAAGAAGTGAGATCATACTGTTCTTCTCGGCAGTCAGGGAGAAGTGCCTGGCAAAAGGGTCATATGGAAAAACCTCCCGCCAGGTGGTTCCATCACACGACGCAAAGATGCCGAACATCCTATGCCATCGACTCTCCTTCTTTGAAACAGTGTCTGCAACAATCTCCGTCACTGATTAACTCGCCTCTACCAGTTGGGCAATACTTCAAAGCCACTGAAAGCCACGAACGGAAACAAACAGCTGTAAGTCGCGGAACCTTTCGTTGAAACCTGATGCAGTGCAGACTGAACTTCTGTGCTCGGCGTCAACAGTTTCCCAGATCCTGTGGTGCCATGGATATTGAGAGAGTAGTGGCTCGGGAACCACTGGATAGTACTCACAGCTCATAGTGTAAATACAACTGAAGGAAAATGACACACACACTCAGATCACGTGCTTAGAGTTGAGTAGCTTCCTTGAGTGTTTGAGAGGATGTGGGTGAAAAGTGAGTTCTTCCCCGTGATGGCTTGTTTATCACATGACACCGGGACCTACGGCTAGGTGGATTCCCCTCAAACATCATGTGGTTGTCGCCGGGAACACACCCTGTGTAACGAGTGGTCAGAGCAAAGGCTGGCTTGCCGATAACCTGACCGCAAAATGGCGCACCCAAACCGGCTGTGCTGGACCTGCCTCTCAAGCCGTTGACGAGTTGTTGAAGAAACCCTTCACCTAAATACAAGAGCGGAGAATGAATTGAGAACCCTTTTCTTCTTGGTATTTTGTCTAAAGCCGCCCAAAGTAGTGGTCCTTTTATAGCCTCTGGAAAATGGGATCGAACACATTATCTACCTATGAATGTCCTCTGGTTGAGCTGTCCATAAAATATTTAGATAATACATTAATGGAATATTTTTCTATTTGAAAGTACTTTTGCGTAATGAATTTTGTTATACATCATGCAAAGTCATGGGATATACTTACTAGTACTTTCACTCTGCCCTTAAACTGTTTTGGGGTCCTGAAGCCATATGCCAGAATAAACATCAGATCATGAGTTAGTCAACAAATATACATTTATATATTGACAAACTCCATGTTCCAAATAACATGCCAAAAGCTAAAAGTAAATATAAGAGAGAATGCTCAAAAACTAGCTTCAGATCACAGTAAAATCTCTCGACATTGAGTGCCCGTGGCATAAACTTGCTTCTTGTTTCCAGACAAAGAATATATTTCAGTGCAGGTGCAAAGAAGACATACCAAGGTAAAAGATACTGAAATTAAAAATGGAAGAAACAGAAAGAAAATGGGAGATATTTCTTTATTCAACAAATAGCCTACATGTGCTCACAGGGCCCTGCCGCACCTGGAAAATCAGCTGCTTTTTAGCTAGTGAATAGTACTGGCAGTTCAGCCGTACAGGCTGTGCTTCAGGTGCGTGCTGGTTTCGAACCTTGAATTTGTGACTGAGTTTTTACTTACACTGGTAGCACTCAGCCTTAGCCAGCTTGTAACCAAATTAAACAAACTTTAGAAACATTTTCAATAGATTTAATTATATGCTTCACTACCTGAATTTAATAAATATTTTTCCTTACTTAAAGGATCTCGTATTACCTACTAAGATCGTAGAACCAGCTTTCTTACCCGAAAAATACCCTGCTTTTCTTCTTTTGTCTAATTAAAATTTTTCAGACATTCTTACGATGAGTTTAAGTTATTTTCTTATTTTTTTATCTGTAAGCCTAACACAAGTTTAACTATCACTTAAATTAAAGAATTTCGTAATATGTTAGAATTAACGTTTTAAACAGTAGCGCTTTTTTCATGTGTTTTGAAAATTTAGTTGGTTCATATTGTTAACTTGGTTATTTTTTTGTTATTAATTACTTCAATCTGCTGATATTTCAGTTGCTTATTTTTGTTTTATTATTTGTTGAATGTTCGAAATGACAAGATGGAAGTCAAATTATTAAAAATATTGCGCGGTCATCATTGTAGCTCATTAGTTCGGAAGGACAATAGTCATGGCTTAACAGCAGAGTGCCTATTTGTTCTGGAAGTTACCACGGCCTGATTTCCTCACTCAGCCGCCCCACGGTCCATACACAAATGAGACCTGCTGCTTAACGTTGATTCTCTGCAACAGCACAAACATCCACAATGCCAGGATTCAACCATGCCTGCGGTCAAAGCGTATTCTGACCATCAGCGCTTCAAGGGCTAAAGGATAGCACCAGCCTGCCGAGCCCCGGTGCACTGGCCTGCATGCAGACAGGCGAGAGGCCCACCAGGTGATCACGAGTGCGGCATTAGCTAACACTAGCCGCCGTGAGTTTTCTTTGAAACAGTGCATTCAGACGTGAATGTGTTATCTGATGCAGCACCACTGCATGGTTCACGAAGCCCAGAATGAGGGAAACCAGTAATAACAGAAATGACTTGTTAAAACAAACGACGTTAAAAGATCGAATTCAAATGAGGTGTCAAGAGAATATAAAAGTCAATATGAAACAAGAGGTTCGGAAAACTTCAAACTGTAGGTCCCTCGTCCATTGCAGGCACCGATTATTAACATTATTACCACACCTGACACATTTGGCGCCTAGAGTTATTGCCAATTGGGACGATGTGGATGAGAGTTGGGATTGGGCTCCTATGACAAAGTCACAGAGATTTTACTGGCGAAAGAGACTCCCAACCATTAAAACATCCATGGCATCGCTGGGATTCGAACCTGAACCAGGGCCACTCCACCAAACAGCCCTCCTCTCCCCCAGCCTAATACGTAGAGTTAATAGACAACGACCTGCGTGAAATCTGCTCTGGCCCGCCATAGTGCTGCAGCCAAATAATGAGCCAGTTGAAAAATTTCCTCACCAAATATGGGAAAATGATACGAATTTCAGAACTCCCAAGGACTTTCTTTTAATGTTCCAAAGCAAGGCACATGTACATGGAATTGAATACACGATCTGTTTATCTGCCAGACAGAGAACCCGCAGCCAGCGCCCTCTGTCTCCTGCCTTGGGAGGAAGGAAATTTCCCCAGTGGTTATTCATTGACAGATGAAAAAGCAACATACATTAATAAGTACTTCTCATTTATGTTATTACACCCATTAGCATCCGAAATTCTATTAATTCTGAAAAGGGTCTTCTGAATGACTACTACTACTGTTGTTTAGCCACACGAGCTGTACAGTTAAGAAGTTTGGGAATGATGTGGATGAGAGCGCCTGATTAAGTTTCTGTGACGTTGTGTGGGCGAACAGCAAGAGTCGGGCAGCCTGAGGGGTCTGTTACAGTGAAAAGAAGCCCTTTGGGCAGGGACTACGTGATACCTCCCAGCAACAGTTTGGCCTGTACTGATTTTAACCCAGCTTTATTACTGAAATGAACATCAGATCACAGAAAGAATTACAAGTGCAGCATTTAATACATACCTAAAACTAAATAAACACAGTTAAAATAAAAAGTAAATATGTAAGCAGTGCTCGCTGCCTGAATACAACAAATCCTCGACACACAGTCAGTGACTTCATTATTTTCGTTTGCACAAAGAACCATCTATTTGGAGTTAAAAAACGACATAAACATGGCAGTAAAGATGACAAAAATACCCTGCTTCGTTTGAGTATTTTTATCATCTTTACCTTATGTTTATGTCGTTTTTTAACTCCAAATAGATAGTTCTTTGTCACAAACGAAATAAGTATAAGTCACTGACTTCAGTGTGTCAGGGATTTTGGTGTATTCGGAGCGAAAACTTATTTTGTGCTTACATATATATTTACTTTTTTATTTTTGAAAGCATGATTTATTTGGATTTTAGATATGGGTTGTCAATATATAAATGTATACACTTGTAATTCTTTCATGATCTGATGTTTATTCCGGCATATGGAGATTCAGTTTATAGATAATAAAGCTTCAAGTTTAAAATCAATTTAAGGAATAGAAACTTTTCTGGTATTATAGGGAGAATATCGCATGATTATACTTTAAAAGAATTCTTTTTACTGTAACGGACCCTTTTTCAGACACCCGGTTTTCATATGACCGTACAGCGTCACAGAGCCCAATCAGACATCTCATCCACATCATTCCCAAACTCTAATGGCACAACTTAACTCTAGGTACAGTAATGTGGCGTAGTAATAGTAGTAGTAGTCGACCCTTTTCAGAGACCCTTTTCCAGAATTAATAAAAATTTCGAATAATTAATTTTTTAATAAATTAATAATATACTTATAAATAAAAAAAATACTTATTAATAATATATTGCTTTTTTCTATCTAATCAATGGGCTTAAACCTTAAGAAATTTCCTTCACTCACAAAGCAGGAGATAGAGGCTGCTAAGCAACCAAGGTTCTCCATTAATCTGGCAAATCGTCGTCGTCGTAACAGATTCAACATTTCCATGTATGCAATACTAGGGACCTTGCTTTGGAGCGACATTAAAGAAAGTCCCTTAAGAGGAGGAAGTTCCTGAAATTCATTATCCATTTTTTCCTTATATTTAATTGAAGAGTTTTTTTTCTTCTTCATTGGTTCAACAGCACTATGGCGGGCCAAGGGCAGATTTCGAGACATTTTTATTTTTTACCGGTCAGGGTTGTCAGCCCAATGCTCTACAGTCGTATTAGACCTGGGGGGAGGGGGCTGATTGGTGGAGTGGCTAGCGATCTGGCCCTCGGTACCAGAAGTTTCAGGTTCGAATCCCAGCGATGCCATGGATGTTTTTAATGGTTAGGAATCCACTTTAGGCCGTAAGACCCTGTTTCATATGACCGTACAGCGTCACAGAGCCCAATCAGACTTCTCATCCACATCATTCCCAAACTCTAATGGTACAACTTAACTCTAGGTACAGTAATGTGGTGTAGTAATAGTAGTAGTAGTCGACATAATAGACCGGGGCTACGGTTTAAAGTTATTTCCGAACCCCTGCAAACAACCATGGCACCGCCGGGACTCAAACACTAAACCTGCAGCACCGACCTGAAGAGTTCGAGTCACACAGCCATCAGGCCCCACTTGTAGGGTTTATCGACTTACAAACTTATATTACCTGGTTCCACATCATTCTGGGCTCATTGACAACGCACGCAGCTGGTGAGCATCAGAGCTAATTTTCAATCCACTGGCGTCTTTGAAGTATACACTGTTTCAAAAGAAGAAAACTCCATGGCGTTTGGGATGTTAAGTATCTTGCCTCGTGAGTCAGACTACCTGGTCGAAGTTTTCCGTGTTTTCTGCCATACAATACTCGCATGCGGGCTAGTGCTCCCGGAAGACAGTGTCCTTTTTCTTCAACGAAACAGTTATATATTTGCCCTTGAAGTAGCTAGTAGCCTGATGGTCAAATTGGCCTTTGATACCACAGGCGTAAGTTTCGAATCCTGGCGGTGGCATGGATGTTTATTAACGGTACGGAATCAACGTTAAACTGTAGGTCTCGATCTATTTTGCCTAAAATGTGCATGCAAGAAGACCGTAGGGCAGCAAATGAAATCAAACCCGTGAAGTAACTCAGAACAAAATAGGAGGCATACCTTGTTAAGTTATGACTTATTATTTTTGTCCTTCAATTTAATGAAATACAATTCTAATTGATGATGCCACAATATTTTTTAATAATTTTATTTCATCATATCATTTCAGACATTCAATAAATAATAAAATAAAATAGTAACTGAGTATCAGCGGATTGAATAATTAATAACAAAAAAAAATAACCAAGTTAATTTGCTTAAATAATGAACCAACCTAAATCTTTTCAAACTACATGAAAAAAACGCTGCATGTTTAAAACGTTAATTCTAACATAAACTACGAAATTCTTTTAATTTTATGTGATAGTTAAAAACTTGTGTTAGGTACGGATAAAAAAAAAAATAACTAGCGGATTTCATCTCGTAAAAAAAAAAAGAATGTCTGAAAAACTTTTAATTAGATTTAAAAAAGAAAGAAAAAAAAAACAGAATTCTTTTTTTTTCAGGTAGAAAGTAATTCTACGATCTTGAATAAGATATTACGAGATCCTTATTATAAAAGTTTTCCGTTTAAATTAAGAACTTAAAACTTAATATTTATTAAATTCAGATTGTGAAGCATAATTAAATATTAGAAAATGTTTCTCTTTAAAATAAGTTTGTTTTAATTTGTTACAAGCAATACAAATTGAGTGCTACCATTATTAAGTAAAATAAAGTATAAACTCACAAATTCAAAAGATTCTAGTATGCATTTTACGAGCAGCAATTTTTAATGCGGCTGAAACTTGCGTATTCTTGTTCACTTAATGAAATTGTAAGTAACAAAAAAGCAATTTGGTTGCAAAACACCGGAGTTAAAATCAAATTTGTGGAAAAAGTTACGTTTTTCGTATGTAAGGTATTTGATTGAATAAAGAAATATCCACGGTACCTTATTTCTTTCTGTCATAACTCCGTGTTTGAGTATTTTTATCATCTTTACCTTATTTTTTATGTCTTCTTTTTTTTACCTGCAAATATATAGTTCTTGTCACAAACGAAATAAGTTTATGCCACAGACTTCAATGTGTCAGGGATTTTGCTGTATTCGCAGAGAAAACTTATTTTGTGCGTATATATATATATTTACTTTTTAACTTTTTTGAAAGCATGATTTATTTGGGTTTTAGATATGGGTTGTCAATATATAAATGTATATATTTGTTATTCTTTCATGATCTGATGTTTATTCTATCATGTGAAAATTCATATGGATAATAAAGCTTCAGATTTAAAATCAGTTTAAAGAACAGAAAGATTTCTAGTATTAAATAAGAATATAACTGATGATATGCTTTAAAAGAATTCATTTACTGTAAAGGATCACTTTTTTCAAATAGAAAAATATTCCATCAATGCTATAAAGAATATTATCTAAAATATTTTTGTGCTGGCAAGTGGATAAAGATCATTCACTGCTAATGCGGTAGTTATTGTAACAGATTCAACATTTTCAAGAATACATCACTAGGAACTTAATTTGGAGTGACCGTGGAATAAATTAACTTAAAAGGAAGGATTTCTCAAATTTAATTCTACATTTTCCCTTATATTTAATTGAAGGGTTTCTTCTTCATTGACGGCGACCTGATGGCCAAATGGCCATCTGCTTCTGGTCTTTGAGACAGGTTTGGTTTCAGGTTCGAATATGGTCGATGGCATGGATGTTGTTAGTGGCTCGGAATATACGTTAAACTGTAGGCCCCGGTGTAATTAGCCTAACGTGTGCACAAAATGTTTGTAAGAGTGACAAACTAAACCAATATTTATTGACGCAATACCGTCACTGAGAGCTCAAGGCTTCTGTCACTGCCAGATTTCGAGACAGGAGATAGGGATGGGGTTGTCAACCAGTGATCTCTCAGGTGTCTACAGTCATATTTGACTCGGAACCTAAGGTGTAAATTTGATTCCGAACTACTACGAACATTCATGGCACCTCCGGCTCTCGAACCAGAAATCTGTATCTGCTAGTCTCAGAACGTGAGTCACTGTTCCATCAGGCCCCAGTTGAAGGGTTAACCAACATACAAACTTATAGTATCTGTTTCCACTCGTGGCTCATTGGAAATGTGCGTAGATGTTGAGTATTAGGGCATAGTTTCCATTCGCTGGCGGAATTTGTTGTAGACACTATTTTAAAAAACGAGGAAACTCGATGGCGCTTGGTGATGTTCAGCATCTTGCCTCTTAATACCAGAAATATTTGAAGGCATTGACGGAAAAGATGGATTGAACGGCATTTGGGTAATTCGGTCTACCTGGTGGAAGATTATTGGGTTTTTCTTCAACGGTACGAAATGTATTTACCTCCTGAAGGCATTGACGAAAGGCTTGATGGCCAGTTGGTTTGAAGCATTGACGGAAAAGATGGACCAACAGGCTTCAAGGTTGACGAATACCTGGTGGTGACATGGATTATGTGGGTTTTTCAAAATCCGGTACGAAAATGTGGGTTCCGTTATTTTTAGCCTAAAGGCATTGACGAAAGAACACAGTTTGAGCGAAAACATTGACGGAAAGATGGATTAACTCAGAACAAATATGACGGAATCTACCTTGTTTATGGTTTTTTCTAATGCAGCTGGTTACGAAAATGTTAATCTTATAATAGAAGTTACTGTTTCCCTCTTTCCATCAGCTTTGTGACGCGTGTAACTTGAGATGATACCATGATAGTTACAACTAAACCCAAAATGTCTGAAATTAGACCATTATTTAGAAACCCTGCCAAACGCAGTAACTGTAAAATGTCCTTGAATTGGCATATGAAGTTAGAACAAAATGGTACGGAATGCCTTGTTTATTTAAGACTTATTATATTTTTCATTTAATTTTACGAAATACATTTATGGTTGACGAATTTTTGAATTTTTGCAATAATTTTATTTCGCCATTTCATTTTAGATTTCAATTAATAATAGAATAAAATAGTAACTGATTATTAGTGTATTGAATAATTAATAACCAAAAAATTTAAACCAAGTTACTTCGCTTAAATAATGAAACAACCTAAATCTTTTCAAACTACATAAAAAAAGCCTGCATGTTTAAAACGTTAATTCTAATAAATTACGAAATTCTTTTAATTTTGCCTGAAAGTTAAAAACTTGTGTTAGGCAAGGATGAAAAAAAAAAGAATTAAGAGGATTTCATCTCGTAAAAAAAAAACCTCTGAAAAAACTTTTAATTAGATTTAAAAAGAAAGAAAAAAAAGCAGAATTCTTTTTTTTTCAGAGTAGAAAGTAATTCTACGATCTTGAATAAGATAGTTGGAGAGACTTATTAAAAAGTTTTCCGTCTAAATTAACAACTTAAATTAATATTTATTAAATTGATATTGTGAAGCATAATTAAATATTAAAAAATGTTTCTTTGAGAATAAGTTTGTTTTAACTTTTGTTACAAGCAATACAAATTTGAGTGCTTCCATTTTTATGGAAAAATAAAGTATAAACTCACAAATTCAAAGATTCAGTATGTATTTTACGAGCAGCAATTTTTAATGCAGCTGAAACTTGAGTATTCTGGTTCACTTAATGCAATTGTAAGTAAGAAAAAGCAATTTAGTTGCAAAACTCCGGAGTTAAAATCAAATTTGCTGAAAAAGTTACGTTTTTCGTATGAGAGGTATTTGATTGAATAAAGAAATATCCACGGTACCTTATTTCTTTCTGTCATAACTCCGTGTTTGAGTATTTTTTTGTCTTTTACCTTCTTATTTTTATGTCTTCTTTTTACCTGCAAATATATAGTTCTTTGTCACAAACGAAATAAGTTTATGTCACAAACTTCAATGTGTCAGGGATTTTGCTGTATTCGGAGCGAAAACTTATTTTGTGTGTATATATATATTTACTTTTTTTTTTTTGAAAGCATGATTTATTTGGGTTTTAGATATGGGTTGTCAATATATAAATGTATATACTTGTAATTCTTTCATGATCTGATGTTTATTCCGGCATATGGAAATTCAGTTTTATAGATAATAAAGCTTCAAGTTTAAAATCAGTTTAAAGAATAGAAACTTTTCTGGTATTATAGAAGAATATAGCACGACTACGAGAGTTATGCTTTAAAAGAATTATTTTACGTTAAAGAACCCTTTTTGCAAATAGAATAATTCTTCATTAACGTTGTAAAAAGTATTATTTCAGTAATATTTATTTATGTTGGTTAAGTGAGTAGAGAACATTCACTTATAACACGGTAAACATTATAACAGATTCAACATTAACAACTATAGATCAGTAGGGGTTTTACTTCGTAATGACCTTGGAACAATATCCCTTAAAAAATAAAGTTATCAAATTCATTCTCAATTTTTTTCCCTTATAATTAATTGAAGGGTTTCTCTTTCTTCATTGGTCCAGCCGTCCTATGGAGCGCCAAGGCCGTCTGCCTACTGGTAGATTTCGAGACAGGAGATGTTTTTATTTTTACTGGGCAGGGTTGTCAACCCTACGCCAAACGCTCTACAGTCGTATTAGACCTGGGGGGCCTGATGGCGGAGTGGCCAGCGCTCTAGCGCTCGGTACTACAGGTTTCAGGCTCGAATCCCGGTGGTGCTTTGAAATTTTTGTAGTGGTTCGAAATACATGTTAAACTGCGGGTCCCGGCTTCATATGACCGTAGAGCGTCACAGACCCCAAACAGACTTCTCATCCACTTCATTCCCAAACTCTAAAGGGGCAACTTAGCTCTAAGCACAGTGATGTGGTGTAGTAGTAGTGGTTTTAGTTGTATGAGAATGGGACCTACGGTTTAAAGTGGATTCCGAACCACTACAAATAACCATAGCACCGTCGCGACTCGAATACAAAACTGTTGGACCAAGCAACAGAGTTCGAGTCACTCTGCCATCAGACCACAGTCGAAGGGTTTACAGACTTCCAAATTTATAGTACTTGTTTCCACCAGACTCGTGGCTCAGTGCCAACGCAAGTCGCTAGTGAACATTAGGACAGAAGTTCAATCCACTGGCGACTTTGTTGCAGACACTGTTTCTAAAAGAAGGCGACTCGATGACGTCTCGTGAGTCGGACTGCCTGGTGGGAGTATCCGTGTTTTCTCTCATGCGATACGCAAATGCGAAATATTTCCCCTAAAGTCCTCCGGGAAGACAATGTCATCCTTCTTCAACGATATGCATTTGCCCTTAAAATATCTAATGAAAAAGAACAAAATAGTCGGAATGCCTTTGTTTATAATTATGCCTTGTTATTTTCTTTCCTTTAATTTAATGAAATTCATTTATAATTGGTGACGCCCCAATAGTTTTTGCAATAATTTTATTTCGCCCTTTCATTTCAGAAATACAATCAATAATAAAATAAAATAGTAAATGAATGTTAAGGAATTAAATAATTAATAACCAAATAATTTAACAAAATAACTTCACTTAAATAATGAAGCAACCTAAATCTTTTCAAACCACATAAAAAATGGCTGCAAGTTTAAAACTTTAATTCTAATAAATTACTAAATTCTTTAAATTCTAAGTGATAGTTAAAAACTTATGTTAGGCTACGAGAAAAAAGAATTAAGAGGATTTCATCTCGTAAAAAAAACAATTTCTGAAAAACATTTTAATTAGATTTAAATAGAAAGAAAAGAACTGGAATTCTTTTTTTTTTTTTAAAGTAGAAAGTAATTCTAGGATCTTGAATAAAATAGTTAGAGAGCCTTATTAAAAAGGTTTTCCGTCTAAATTAACAACTTAAAGTTAATATTTACTAAATTCTTATTGTGAAGTATAATTAAATAATAGAAAGATGTTTTTCTGAGAATAACTTTGTTTTAATTTTGTTACAAGCAATACAAATTTGAGTGCTTCTATTATTACAGAATAATAAAGCATAAACTCACAAATTCAAAAGATTCTGGTAAGTATTTTACGAGCAGCCATTTTTAATGCGGCTGAAACTTGCGTATTCTTGTTCACTTAATGAAATTGTAAGTTACAAAAAGCAATTTGGTTGCAAAACGCCGGAGTTCAAATCAAATTTGTGCAAAAAGTTACATTTTTCGTATAAGAGGTATTTGATTGAATAAAGAAATATCCACGGTACCTTATTTATTTCTGTCATAACTGTATGTGTGAGTATTTTTTTATTATCTTTACCTTATTATTTATGTCTTTTTTACCTGCAGATATATAGTTCTTTGTCACAAACGAAATAAGTTGATGTCACAGACTTCAATGTGTCACAGATTTTGCTGTAGTCGGAGCAAAACTTATTTTCTGCTTATATACACTCATGTCCATAAATTAAGGATAATTCAGAATCACACAGAAATTGAACTCTAAAATAAAAATTTCACCTGTAGAATTATCATACATCTTGAAAAAGAATATGCAAATTACAGGAAACCACCAGATGGCGCGGATAGTACGCCACAATGACGAGAGTGTAAGAGAGGGGTATATAAGGAATGGTGGCAAAGAAGTAAAATTGTTCATAAGCGCTTTAAAAGCCTTTCAGAGCAATAACCGCATAGTTATGGCACAAAGGAAGCATTTGGATGATTTTTACGTGGTAGAATTATCGGACGACTGGAATGTGGACGTACCCAGCTGGAAGTATCCGAGGAACTTGGAATCGCCCAGAGTGTCATCTCCAGGCTTTGGCAACGATTCCAAGATGATGGTAATGTGAGTAGATGTTACAGCACAGGTCGCCCCGAATTACAACGCCGAATGAGGGCCGGTATTTAGCAGTTACTGCCAAAAGAAACAGACGGAGCACAGCATCAGACCTGTCTCGTCAGCTCTTTCAGCTACCGGTACGACAGTTTCAAGGCAGACCGTGTACAGACGCTTAGGGCACATTGGTCTATATGCTCGTAGGCTTGTCAGATGTGTTCCACTTACCGCAACTCACTGTCGCCTGCGATTAACCTGGAGTAGAGAGCATGCATTGTGGACACCGCAACAGTGGTCTGGTGTGATGTTTTCCGACGAGTCCAGGTTTGGTTTGCTGTCTGATTCTCGCCGGACTTTCATATGGAGAGCACCAGGTACCCGTTACCACCAAGAGAACACCATTGAACGACACCGTTACGGTGGTGCAGGATGGCTCGTTTGGGGAGGAATTATTCTTGGTTCCAGAACTGCCTGCATGTTCAGAGTGTAACGATGACAGGCCACATCTATCGGGATGTCATTCTGGAACAACATGTACGTTTGTTTCGCGGCGCCATGGGTGTTGAATTTCTGTTTATGGATAACAACGCCCGTCCTCACCGTGCAAACATTGTAGGACGAATGCCTTCAATTGGAGGATATCACCCGTATGGATTGGCCAGCATACTCACCAGACTTGAATCAATAGAGCACGTGTGGGATATGCTTGGCCGACAATTGTAGCCCGTCAACCCCCTCCCACCTGTCAACCGGAACTTCGGAGGGCATTGCTTGATGAGTGGTGTAATATTCCCCAAGATCAGATTGATAATTTGATACTCAGCATGCCTAGGCATTGTAAGGCCTGTATTGCATCGTCCGGGAGACATACTCCATATTAACCATCATAATAACCATGTTATGCTGTTTTTGTAAATAGGTTCTTTTTTGAAATTTGCTCCAGGGAGTAAAAATTGCAATTTTTATTAATTATGTCAAACATATAGCATCTTTTTTTTGCTCTTTACATTTTGTTTAATAAATAGACTTTACAAATAAGTCAAATTTGTTTTTGCTTCTGTCTCTTTCTTTGCCTGAACTTCATTGTCCTCAATTTATGGACATGAGTGCATATATACACTGAAGTGACAAAAGTCATGGGATACCTCTTAATATCGTGTCAGCCCCTCCTTTCACCCGGCGAGTGCAGCAACTCGACTTGCCATGGACTCAACAAGTCGTTGGAAGTCTTCTGCAGGAATATGGAGCCATGCTGTCTCGATAGACGTCCATAATTGTGAAAGCGTTGATGGTGCAGGATTTTGGGCACGAACAGACCTCTCGATGATGTCCCATAAATGCTCGATGGGATTCATGTCGGGCGATCTATGTGGCCAGATCATTCGTTGGAATTGTCAGAATGTTCTTCAAACCAATCGCGAACAATTGTGGCCCGGTGACATGGCGCATTGTCATCCATAAAAATCCCATCGTTGTTTGGGTACATAAAGTCCATGAATGGCTGCAAGTGATCTCCAAGTAGCTGAACATAAGCATTTCCAGTCAATGTTCGGTCAGTCGCACCAGAGGACCAAGTCCGTGCCATGAAAAAAACAGCCCACACCATTACGGAGCCACCACCAGCTTGAACAGTGCCTTGCTGACAGTTTGGGTCCATGGCTTCGTGTCTGCGCCACACTCGAACCCTACCATCAGCTCTTACCAACTGAAATCGTGACTCATCGGACCAGGCCACGGTTTTCCATTCATCTAGGGACCAACCGATATGCTCACGTGCCCACGAGTCGCTGCAAGCGATGTCGTTCTGTCAGTAAAGGCACTCGAGTCGGTCTTCTGCTGGAATAGCCCAAGAAAGCCAAATTTCTCCGCACAGTTCTAACAGACAAGTCCCTTGTACGTCCACATTGATTTCTGCGGTTATTTGACGCAGTGTTGCTTGTCTGTTAGAATTTACGACTCTTTGCAGACGTCGCCGGTCTCGGTCGTTAAGTGCAGGCGGTCGACCACTGCGCTGTCCATGGTGGGATGTTATGCCTGAAATTTCATACTCTCGGCACACTCTTGACACAGTGGATCTGGGAATGTTGAATTCCCTAACGATTTCCGAAATGGCATGACCCATGCGTCTAGCTCCAACTAACATTCCGCGTTCAAAAGTTTGTTAATTCCCGTCGTGCGGTCATCATCACGTCAAAACCTCTTCACATGAATAACTTGAACAGAAATGAAAGCTCTGCGAAAGCACTGCGCATTTATACCTGTTCTACGCGATGCTACTGTCATCTGAAAATTTGCATATTGCTATCCCATGACTTTTGTCACTTCAGTGTATTTACTTTTTTTTATTTTGTAAAGGTGATTTTATTTGGGTTTTAGGTATGGGTTTTCCAATACATAAATGTATATACTTGTAATTCTTTCTGATCTGATGTTATACTTATAATTCTTTCCTGATCTGATGTTATACTTATAATTCTTTCGGGATATGATGTTTATTCTGGCATACGGAAATTCGGTTTTATGTATAATAAAGCTTCAAGATTAAAATCAGTTTAAAAGTACAGACAATTTTCTGGTTTTAAATAAGAATATGGTATGGCTACTAGATTATGCTGTAAAAGAATTCTTTTGCAGTAAAGGATAGTTTATTCAGGTAGAATAATTTTCATCAATGCTGTAAAGAGTCTAATTTGAGTAATATTTATTTTTACTGTACAAGTAAACTGGTTTGATTTGGATTGGGGTTGTCGCTCCACGGTCATCTTGTGCACACGAGGGCTAAACAGACCGGTACCTACCGTTTAAAAGTGGATTCGAACCACTACAATCATCCATGACAGCACCGTGACTAGAACCCGAAACCTGCAGGAATTGATAGGAAGTTTAAGAATCAATCATAAATCAACCACAATGAATAGTTGTTCCTATTTTGTTCGGTTGTTATATTGTTCTTAGTTTTATTGAAAACGTACTGAAGTATGAAACGTGTGGATAATTTTACAGAAAGGAGTTTTAAAATAATGCAAAATAGCTGATTAAAAAAAATTAAAAAGGCTTATTAATTGGTTTATTTAATTAAATATAACTAAATACATCATATTTTCATTTTATTTATCATTTTCAATAATTTATTGATCTATTCAAATGTTGTTGATAACTGGAATTTAACTATTAAATCAAAAAATTGACTAGTTACCTCAAATAGCACCATCATTCTTTTATGTTTATACTCATTTATTAGCTATATTAATATATACTTTTAATTACAATTGTTTATATGAATATTAAATATTAGTAATGACTATGATTAATCATAATGTATGACACAGTTTTTGCAAAAAAATGTTATAGAATCAAATATTTTAAATTGGCCCAAGGAGTGATTAAAAATATTTTAATTTGAATATTTTTTAATCGTATTCCACTCAATACTGAATAAGTGAAAAAATTGATCAAAAAAAAAAATAGCATGAAAAAAAAAATTGCAGATTTATAATTATGCGTTTTAAATTATGCTTTTAAATGTGTTTTGTGAAATGGAAATTAATGTGTTTTGAAAGTTATCCTCCAAGCATACTCCACATTGTTTTTTCATTATGAACGTCTGACTTCATATGGTTTATCACGAATAACTTCAGTCTAGACGGAAAGTTTTTGGTTTCCGGGTGGACTTTTTTCGGGTAAATTCCCCACATATGCGTGCTGTACGGGGAAAACCAGACAACTCGACAATCACTGGTAGAAGCTCATATTTCTTGTCTAATTATCATCAAGTTATTTCATTTCCGAAAGTAGTGTCAGCTCCACACGAAACTAGCACATGCTCCACAGTTCACACTCCAACTCTACTATATTACTGCTGGGATATGAGTATATCTTTATAATATTTGTTTCATAAGTATTTTTCTTCTTTTGGGGTAAAACTTGCATGTTTATTTCTCCCCTTTGGGGTAATGCTTATTTTCTCCTTTTGGTGTAAAACTTGTTTTTTGTATTTTCCCCTGTTGGTGTAATACTTGTTTGTTTTTCCCTTTTTTGGTGTAAAACTTGTTTTATTTTCCACTTTTGGTGTAAAACTTGTTTATTTTCATTTTCCACTTTTGGTGTAAAGCATGTTTATTTTTTTCCATGTATGTTTATTTTCTTTTCGTGTAAAACATGTATGTTTATTTTCCTCTTTCGTGTTAAAACATGTATGTTTATTTTTCCTCTTTCGGGGTAAAACATGTATGTTTATTTCCTCTTTTGGTTTTTATTTTCCCTTTCGGGGTAAACCAAATTTTTTCCCATTTGGTGTATGTTTATATTTCCCCTATTGGTGTAAAACTTGTATGCTTATTTTCATCTTTTGATGTAAACTTGCAAAACTTGTGGTGTTTTGGTATTAACCTTATAAATTAACCTAGTTTTTAAAACTTTATAAAATACATACATGCTTATAAATTATGTATGTATTGTATTTTTTTTTTGTTACAATCCAGGGGGTAAAAAAGGTTAAAACTTTTTTTTAAAACTATCTCAATTGAGTCGAATAAGTCACATTTAAAGTCACCGAAATAAGTCACATTTATTTTCTGTAATTTATAACAATTCAATCATAGATAATCCTTTTTTGTTTTTTTTCTACATTTTAATCATAAAAAGAACTATTAATCTTAAATAAACAAACACAATTTGAAAAGGCCTTTCACGAAATGCATATCAATTTTTGAATTGGCACACAGATAGTTTAACAAAACGACTGCAATTACAGAAGAGAGCAATTCCCTGAAGCAAAAGTTCAAAAGACCTTTACTTGGGAAGCCAAGGTCACTCCATCACCTAGTTTTCTGGACCAAAGAACCCCCATCCCCCTTTTGTCGATATTCTACTGTTATTTATTTCCCAAATAAGCGACAAAGAAGATGAAATTTCCGGGAATTCAAACATCCCCGGCGATTTCCTGGAAGACGTTGGCAAGTTGCCATTCCCTCTGCATGGAAATGACGGAGGATTCAATTGAAATGTTGAAAAGACGATTATCCCCCTTGTTTAGCATGGAATTGGACATAATTATTCAGATTTCCCGAATGTAATTGAGTTTTCAAAGTAATATTTCATCTTAATTATTTTCATGTATGATTAGATTGATTTTAGGAACTGATCTTCTCAATAGTGTCACCCTACTAAAAAGTATATATTTATTATTAAAAATTCCATTGTCTCGTTAGATTAATAATTTTGTTTCAGTATAGTAACTTAAAAATGGGATTTTTTTAATTAAAAATTTTTCTCCCTTTCAAACTTTTCATATTTATTTAAAACCTTCATGCTTTAATTTTTTTCCACCATATTTTCTTTTTTTTTTTACTTTTATATTTTTTTTTTCCTTTTTTTTTTTTTTTCATATTTTTTTTTTTTTTTCGCACCATCAAATAGTGCATTTTATTATCTGGGGCCTCATGGTAGTGACTATGATCTGGCGCTCCGGTGCCACAGGGGTTCAGGTCTCGATGGTGCCATGGATGTTTTTAGTGGTTCGGAATCCATTTTAAACAATAGGTCTCAGTCTAATAGGACTGGATAACGTTGAGCATAGGGCTGACAACCCTATCCCATACAAAAGAAAACATCTGTGTTTCGTAGTCACAATTGGTAGATAGCCTTGGCCCGCCATGGTTGTTGCGTCGTGATGAGGATTATGATGCATTTATTATGTGTATTTGCAGCAGAATAAGGAGTTGTGAATTAAAATTACAGCCAATCATCATTAAAATATCACCTCGATAAATTGTCAACTAATGTTTCTACATAAAAGGTAGGCTGAAGATTGGTTTGGTTTGTCGTTGTACGGTCCTTTTCTTGTACACTTTTCCTTTTGGGCTAATTAGGGACCTATAGTTTAATGTGGATTCCGAACCACTAATATTACTATATCACATCACATAACTGTGTCCTAGAGCTGAGTTGCCTCTTCTGATTTTTGGAATGATGTGAGTGAAAATCTGATTGGGCTCTGTGACACTCACAGTCTCTTATGAGATCGTAAGAGTGAGACCTTCATATGAGACCGGGACCTACGGCTTAAAGTGGATTCCGTACCACTACAAACATCCATGGACCGCCGTGAGCTCGAACCCGAAATCTGTGGCCGCGCGCCAAAGCGCGGGGCATTCAGCCATTCAGGCTCCCAACCATAACAAACATCCATGCCAAAGTCAGGATTTAAACTTTAAGCTTGTGGTAAGCAAAGGACAGAGCGCTGGCCAATTGTGTATCAGGGATGTTTTTACTTAATATCTCAAGCTCTTAACTAAAATTTTTAATTAAATATTTCTACAAATTATTTTGCATTAAAGAAGAAGCTTAATGCAATTGGGGAAAATGTTTTTAATCAACTTTTATCCTTCAACTTTTACAGGTTTATTCAATAATTATGTAATGTTCTTCTTTTTTTCAAATAGTGCATTATGTTGTAGTGGTTGAAGTATAACTGAATAATAATGGAATTAAAAAACACTCAACTCTTACTTAGCTACAGCAATACGTAGCT
>BPLR01009072.1:0-16445 GCA_021605095.1 Caerostris extrusa | reverse complement strand
TGCTAGATATTGGTTGATCAATTAATTTAAAATATCTTTACTTTTGATATCAAACTTGCCCCCTTTTCAAAATTATTAGAAGATTATGAAAATTCTAAATTAATTGCAATTATTTTCTCTGAAAAAGATCATTATTCAATAGATATACCATGATGTACTTTACAAATTAATTGATTAGTCTACTACAACAAAATGTTTTTCTAATAAAGGAAAAAAAAAATTACTTTCACTCATAGCTCGATTTAACTTTGGAACATCAAAGATCAATGATTTTGTAATACCATAAGGAGATGTTAATTCATGCTGCAATACTTTTGGTGCACATTTTAACAAGTGATACAATGTTTCTAATGTTGCTGTAATGACATTATGATCAGGATGATTTGAAAAATGTAAAACAAGTTTATAAATCTGTAAAAGTTAAAATAATATTATATATACCACTTTGGAAAATAAAACTTTAAATGTTTATAACATTTCTTAGATTGTAAAAAATAAAAATATTTAAATTTAAAGGAACAAAAGAAATTTCACTATATATAAAAAATAATAAAATAAATGTAAAAGATTTTTTTACAGTACTAAAAATTACTCAAATCATACCACATGCTATAATAAAATGATAATTAAATGAGCTAATATAGCAAATGTGAGAATTTTAAGAACAAAAAAAGAAAATAAATAATATATAAATCAATCATTACTATTCAATTTACATACATAAATTTTATAAGTGAATATATATATTTTTAATTTCATAAAATTATCAATATTCAGAGTACAAGATATTTACCTTTAACAATTGCTCTTTAGTCACAATCATTTCTTCTTCATTCTGAATTATACTGCCGCTTTTAGAATTTGGAGACATCATAGCTTTACTAAGATGTGGTACTATGTGTCTTAGACACAACAGAACACCAAGAATGACATAAGTTGAATGATCATCATGAACAGGTAAAATTAAATCTAAAAAATATATATATTCAATCATCATGAGTGGTTAAATTAAAATAGTCATAAATTTCTTTTATTTAAATAAATTTTGCATCTAAGTGTTGGTGTAAAATAGATTTTCTACAAATTTTATAAGGAATCAGGAAAGAATACTCATGAATTCCAAATTTTTATATAGTCATAAAATTTTTTTTTTTTTTTTTAAAGCACAAAGCACATACATGCATCTATTATATATTTTTAAGATATAAGTAAAATTAATAATAAAAAAAGCAAGTATTTAACTTCAATTTTTAGTTTCTAAAAAGAAGTTTATATTATTTTACCTTATGTAAAGTTAAGATTTTATAATTGTAAATAAAAATCATGCATATTTAATTATATAATACATGAATAGGGCTTGGTAATACATATCAATGCATCATTCAAATTCGACATATATTTTTATATTATTTTTAAACAAATTAAATTCAACTGATTTTGATGAAGTCAATTGAAAATAATTTCAAAAATATACAAGTTTGTTATTTATTGCTATTATATACAATACAATCTATCCCATGCATACATTCATATACAATACAAGTGAATAAAGAAAATGAATATACTTTTGATAATTGATATTTCTTTTATTCTTTCAATAAAACAAAAAGAAATATCACACTGTAGTAAGAAATCCAAATATAAACATTACCATAATTGCTTAATAGGACAATCCAATAAAAAGTTCCATTTTTTAGTTAATCTACTATTATTTCCATTTTTAGAGTTAGAAACAAAGTTTTTATCAGAATATATAATTTTTATCAATCATCAAATTCAGTGATTTGTTTCATGGTCTACCAGAATTTTATCCCCAAACAATTGTAAAGATAATGGTAGAAAGAAATCTTATAAAGGATAACTGGCCCACATTAATGCACATGAATTAGAGCAAGAAAAAAATAATGCTACAAAACTTTAACAGCTTACCAAAGAGAGCTAATAAAATCCAAGAAAAGAATGATGAAGGCCGCCTTGAATTTAGACATACTGATGTTAAAGATGATGCAGCTGCACGCCTTACAATAGTAGAACTTGAAACAAGATTTGAAAGAAATGCTTTTAAAAGAATCTGCAAATAATAAATTACTTAACAAAAATTACAATTTCTTTTAATATTTAATTAAATGTTATCCTGAGTATACAGAGCATATGGGTGATAGAATTTAACCTGTTAATTTACTTATATGATGTAATATATAATTTTAGAATACAGAAGAACTATAACAATATTTAGATCAGTTCAAATATTTAAACAAATGATAAGTTACATTATTTAAAAGAAAATTCATAATGTGGCTTTAAGAACAATTCTTAATTAATGTAAGAATACAAAATATTAAAGTAATTAACTGAGACAAGTATTATTCATACTTTTATTTCCTTGTCACTTGCAAACTGGCCTAAGACAAGATAAGTTTTGAGACAAATATTGCAGTGTTTCTTCAACTGATTCTTCAACTAAATAAAAAAAAAAAAAATTAAATTAATTAAAAAAAATTAAATACACTAAATAATTAATTTTTTATTCAATTCCATTCTTAAAAATCATTAGCCAAAATTCCCTAGGTTTTTGAGTAAAATAAGTTTTATTACATAGCAATCTTGCAAAAAATTCCTTCCATATAATAAACTGTGCAGAAAAAAAAACCCTCTCTTCTTTTGCACTCTAGCGTGTATTTTAAAAGTCAAATCCTAATAGAGCTACATTAAATCTGAACTCATTAATGTATCAAAATGCATACCTGTAAAATTAAAAGAGTTTAGAAAATTTAATATGCGAGCAAAAAATGACAATGCAATAAAACAGCAATATATATATATATACATCTATATATATATATACATACATACACTACACTCATATATATATATATATATATATAATGTAATTATCATTATTTAAATAAACAATTTTAGTTATTTTTACTACTTATTGAAGTTTTTCAATGAAATCAACAAAATATGTGTTTTTTTTCTTAATCATAGTAAAAAGACATAACAAAACATTCAGTTAACGAATGAAATGATTGTATCTTTGGATACAGGCTTTTTCTAAAACTCTGGAACTAATAGAATTTTGTAATAAAAATTATTTGTATAGTATTCATTACAGCCTGGAAAGATTGTGCTAAAACACTTGGGTTAAAAATGAAAAAAATTCAATTTACCAATTAATTAATCATGTTAATTTTTTTATCAACTACATTTCACCATAAATTAGTTTCCCTTGAGTCATTTCCAGCAATATGACATTTGTGAACATCTAATGATAATTACGATTTTAAGGTTTTAAGAGTGTTTAATTTTTTTGGGGGGGGAGGGCTGTGCCTATGACATTAAAGTAAGAAAATGAAAAACAAAAACTTAATTTAAATTATGTGCTAATCCACAAACCTGCACTTTTGAGGTCTCATCAAATGATATATATCACCAAACCTACTAAGAGCAGCTCAAAGACTACGTGCTGAACCATTTTTCTTTATTTCTTTGAAAAGTTCAAGAAAAATATTACTGTAGTATGTCTTATTTATTCTGCTATATATATGTCATTTAAAAAAGAAAAATAATTTTTACATCTAAGTAAAATAAGATGGAGACATATGCTGTTACTTTATTAGTATCCTTTTTAACTTTTAACTTTTTTTTTTTACTGGCTAAAGTACAACATGCAATCTTTTGTCTAAAGCATAGAAAGCATTTTATATGGAAATATAGTTGTTTTTTTTCCAAAAATTTTCTCTGCTCCAAATTATGCCTTATAATTTCCAGCCCATAATCTATGGATGATGTCTTAACAATCCTGTAGAATTCTTAGATGCAGACTACCTGCATTTCTATTTTATTTTTTTATTTATTGGAATAATCAATAAAAATTCCTTTTTTAAGGTAATAGATGGCACTGAAGTTCTATAATTATATGGCCCTAATATAATGATATGGCACCCTACCTATCATGGATAACCTATTATTTTTATTTGTCATAACTATTTTAATAACCCGATTTTGACCAATTGTATATAGTGAGGAAGAGAGAATAATTTTGTCACTTCTGCCAATTTTTTACAGTCATATTTTACATCATTTTGCTTTCAGGAAGACAAAATTACTAACAGACCATCATACTTTTCAAAGTTCACCTCTATAATCTCTTATGTATATTATACCTTTTCATATTGTATTTTTGTTATAGTTTTAAATTATTAATATGGCTATCTAAAAATTAAAAAAAAAAAAAGTTATTCCAGTTAAAGATTTCAATTACAGATACAAAAACTAAATTTTATTTGTGCATGGAATGCCAATGAAAACAAGTTAAGAAAAACAAATTATCTGCAAATTATGATTTTATATATATATTTTTTATATTTACACAATTTAAAAATTATGTTGGTGGACCAGAAGCAGGAAAACATGGCAATTTCTTTTTTGTTTCCTTGGAATAGATTTCTAGTTATATTGAGTTCAATAAATATGTATTTGTTGAAAGCAACCTTACTTATTACTTTAAATTTGAAAGCTATACAATTTGTCATAACATTATATACTAATAAAGTTTTTGTAAAAGTTTATACAAAAGAAATCTTAAGAACAAAGTCTCATATTACAGCTAATAGAGAAGTTCAGCATGAATTTAATTAATTTGGCTATAAAATAAAAAAAAATTCTATATGAAATTCTCAGTAAGGTTTTCAACTTCATAAACTCTTGGTGAGATAAACAGCATTAATTATCCAACATATTTAAATTTGTACAAAATAATATCATATACATTGCTAATCAAAACTATTTGTTATCCATGCAAAAAAAAAAAAAAAAAAAATTGATGAAAATCAAAAGATACTCAAATTAACTATGTTGCATAAACATTGAAAATTTAAATTTTTTAAAAAATTTTAAAACTATATTAAACACATAATTTTAATACCGCAGGTACTTGTCAAAGAGTATATACAATTTCGAAAAACAAACCAGCTTGTGTGAGAATAAATCTCGAAGCACCTTTGCAAGTCAAGTCAAAAAATAATTTCACAGCAAAATATTTGGCATTTTTTTAAATAAACACAAGTTGAATTTATGTATTACTTTTATTGTTCAGATGAGGCATTCATGAGCCATTAACCGAACATCAGAATTTTCATCATCACAGCAAAGCAAAAATGTATCCATAGCAAGACCTAATACTTTGGGAAAATCTGTAGATGACCTAGATGCACAGAACAAATATATATATATATATATATATGTCATATGGAATCTTTAAAATATGGAATATTTAAATATAATGTCATATGGAAATCTTCTATATGATATGCTAATATCACTTTGGAAACTTTTTTTCTTGCGAACAACTACTCAAGAACAAAGCAAGATTTTAATTTTCAAAGGTTAAAGTGGATGGAATAAATGGAAAAAATATTTTAGTCAGATGTGATGAAAGCACTAATAAGATACTATAGTATTTTAAAGAAACGGGGTTAAATATGGATCAATTAAGAATTTTTTTTTTTTCTACAATTGATCATTAAAAATTACTTTTCTAGGAGTATGTCAAATTACCTTGCATATTTATAGATTACATCCTCAACAAATTTTCAAGACATTTTGAAATTATTCATGTTTGCCAGTAATAATTTTCTTAGAATTTTTTAAAATGTCAAGAAATGTTAAGAGATTAACCATTGACACTAAAAAAGGTACTACTTACGTATTAAACGGTACCTTGGCGACAGTTGCACCAATAAAGAGCACACGCGCCAACCGCAGTTACAGATTTGGCGGTTTTTAATTGGCACCAATCTACTCTATTGGTTTGGTAACCTTAATAGCTGTTAGATTGGTGACACTTAAAACCGCCAAGTCTGTCACCAAGGTACCGTTAATACGTAAGTACCAAAAAAACTTTCAGAATAGAAGAAGAAATTAATAAAGAAGAATATTAATTAAATTTTTCTTTCAACATAGGAAGATATTCATAAAATAATTAAATTACAATATCATTATGGTTTAACATTGATTAAATTTTATTATATATTAACAACAAATGAATGATATTCTAGTCTGCTTATTTTATTAAAAAAAAAAATATTCCACAAGTTTTGAATATTCAATATTGAGATAGTTTACCTGAGACTAGATGTACATATTGCATCAGATATGGTACTACAATGAAGAATTTTATCCTTGGCACTGGTTAAGGATTCTTTTTTCCTAAAAATCAGAAACATGAACAATTTATATACAATAATAATCATATAGATTTTTTAATTTTAAAATATAATACATCATTTCAAACTTACACTGAAAATTTTAATTGAACAATGGAGTAAAATATTGGGGGAAAAAAAAAAAAAAAACATTTGATAGAATCATACAGAAATTTTAGGATACAAAAAAAAAAAAAAAAAAAAAAAATGCAAGAAAGTAAAGATAAACTACTTTACAATAATGAAAAACATATATTATATTTTGGTGTTTTAAGTGCAATAAATGAAACACAAAATTTAAAAAAATTTTTTTAATTGACAATATGGTATGTTTTTAATAAGAGTATATGTAAAAAATAGAAAAAAAAAAAAATGTCATTAAGGGATTAATCTGTCAAAAATGTACAATCTTTTATGTACCAATGTTTGGGATGTAGAATATGAAATTTCCATCCCAACATAATGGCATTTTTTTTCAGATATTTTAATAATTCATTTAATAAATCATAGACTTCTTAATACTATCTGCGAAAATAAGCTTCCCAATTTACTTGTAGCCACATAACCCCAAATCATGACAGACCCATGTTTTACAATTAGTTTTTTTGGATAAAGAGAAGTGTTTGGCTTTCTCCAAATAAAGCTTTGAACATCTCTAATATATTAAATTTAATGCAACATACTAAAAATGACCTTCCTCCAAAAGTTTTCGGTCTTTAAATGATGTATTTTAACAAATTCAAAACATTTTCCTTGATAATTTTAGCTGATGAATGGCTCTTTCTTACTACTCTACTGTTATAATTGTTTTTTCTAAGAACACTTCACTTTTTTAGGACACTAATAAATTTAACAATAGTAGTAGAAGTTTCTGCAGTATGTTTAATGTCATTATGAGATCCAGAATGATTTCTTTCAATATTTTTCTTTTTGTAACTTCACTCAGAATTTTCTCTTATTCTCTTCCACTTTTATTTTTTATAACTTCCTCTGAATTAAATTTTACGATAATTTTCTGAACATAAGTGTGGTTTCTCCCTATAATTTTAATGATTTTATGATAAAATTGACCTTTTCTTGATAATCTTTTTTTATTATTTCCAATGGCAAGAGAAAATGGCAAACTCTTATGAAATCGAAATAGTATAAACAAAAAGAAAAAAAAAGAAAGCAATAAGAGAGAAAAGTTAATATCTCATATATACTGTCCATCTACATTTTATAAAATACCATTTTATTTTTTTATTCTTTGATTTTGTGAACTATAAAAATGATTCCTAAATTTTTCATTCCATAGTTTTATTGCTTGATAAAATTTTGTTTTTCACTTTTTATAATATTATTGATTTAATTATTACTAAAATTTATTTATTAACTTCCTATATTAACGTAAAAAGTACAAACACTAAGCTTTCATCTTTTAATGCTTTTCCTTCCCCCTCCCTCATTAAATTGTCTAAGACTGAGAGGAAATGAAGGGAAAAGACTCAGAAGACATGTTGCAACCCATAGCTTTATATGATTTCAAAACGGTAATTTATTGTCTTAAATTTTTTTTACCATATTTTTAAATACTTAGAAAATAACTACATATTAGATAACATTCAACTACATAATTAAATTTTGATACATAAATAATATCGTAACCTGTAACCTTTTTTTTTTTGATTTTATCATAAATAATGAAGGATGTTTAAAATGAGAAACACAGTAAACTTTTTCAGGATCCAAAAGTGCTTAGTTAGTGACAAACTTACTTAGGTCATTTTTAGTCCAATGATTTCAAATGAAATAATTAAATTTTCATATAACTCATACTTTATGCTAAAAAAAAAAAAGAAAGAAAATTTATAGCTGAAAGAAGAAAACCAATATGGTAAATAAACAAATCCATGTAAATAACACGATGAAATGTAATCAAGCCAATAATATTTTCATGTTCCATGCAACATTAAGCTCATTTTTTCTCCCACCGAGAAGATGAAAATATGATTAAACAATGAATTTTTATCATCAATTTCACAAACAAATTATATAAATGAAAAACATATTTTAGAGGTAAATTGTACAGGGCAAGTCAAAATGATCGCTCCAATTTAAACGATAATAAGGTCGTTTTATGAGGATTGTTCATAAACATACATGACAAAGGGAGATATTTGAAATATCAATGGAAATAGGATTTAAATATTTAATCAGACACAGTAAAAATACTTATACTAATGACTAAGGATCTATTTCAAAATGTCTGACATGGAATCTATTACATTTAGATGCTGTTTATATGACAAAAAAAGAAAGATATACAAGAAAAACATTTAATTGTAAAATTTTAGTCATCTTTCAGACTACTGAATTACTTTGTATATTCTTTTATTCCATGAAACAATACTATATTTACTTTTATTACATTGTATGTATATTCACTATGCATACTTATTTTTATACAAGAAAAACATTTTTTTTTTTTTTTTTTGTTAAATCTAATATACACTTGTGTAAATACATTTAATTATGTTTAAGAAATATCATTTTCTGAGATTCATTTTCTAGATTCAATAAGTTTCATTCATAAACAAATCGAGATACAAATGCAGGTTTTTTTTTTTTTTTTTTTCTGGTTCTTTGCTTATTTCCAAAAAGATTTCATAAACGGTTTTTTAAAAAAATAGTTAAAATAAAATGCAATTATTTGTATTAAAATTCACTATGAAATTCATTAAATAACAGCAAATAAAAATAGCCTCATCTACAAATCTGATGCACGACATCATGAGCATATCATGCAAAAAAAACATTGAGTTTGCTTTTGAATTTATACTGGTCACTATTATTACTGATGATTTTGAATTAAAAATTTTAAAACACGTAAATAAAGAGGTCAAGTTTAATATAATAAAATTTTAGATCATCATAATTACAGTCTCGGGTAATTTAAAGGCCTTTAAAAGCAACTGATTAAAAACGATGAAATTGAAAATGTTTGTCAATACTCTTTATATCATTAAATATAAAAGCAGATATTTATAATTTTTAGTGATTTTTATAGGAACAACAAATTACGATTTAAATAAACTTCCCCAAGTGCTGCTTTTTAATTACGACCCCATATACTTAATATTACTATTTTAATTTAGTTGAATAAAATTATAATTTTGAATGAAAATTCAATAATGTCATTGAAACGAACAGGAAGTTTTACTGGTCTTCCACAAAATAATTACAAATTGTATTTGGTTGTGCAACTTGCTGACTTGGTATAAATGTTTGCTCACTGACATGGACAATTATATTTTGAAGAAAATTCATAATGTCATTGATGACGTTGGATTCAGATCTTCCACAACGTTTGTATTAGGTTGTAACACTGACTTAATATAAATGTTTGCTCACTCGGTTTTTAATCTAATTTGACGGAGATGTTCATTAGGTTATGCTGCTATGTTTATTTTATTAATTGTTTATTTTTAATTGATAGAAGAAAGTTTTTAGGGGGATCTTCGCAATACCAAATAGGGTCCCTTCATATGGGGGGTTCTAAAGGTTTTTAACTCTGTCAATTCGCAGAAACACATGTGAGCATGTGTTCAAATCTTTTGGAATGAAGATCTTTTGTTGACATTTGTTTTTGGATTGGTATGGTTTTAAGTCGGCCATTTGTTTTCGGAGATTGCTTACAAAATTATCATCAGATATTGGCAATCTGGTTCTTCAAAGAATTCGCCTGGGTAATTTAATAGTTTTGCCATAAACCATTTCAGCTATTATTGTATACTTACAGTCCTCATGTAGAGCAGATCGCAAACCCATAAGAACCGTTGGTAATGTGTCCGTCCAACGAACGTTGTTATGACATCTAATAGCTGTTTTCAAGGTACGGTGAAGACGTTCAACTTTCCATTACTCTGAGGATGGTAAGGAAGAATGCAAGGTAATTTTAAGATTCCTGTGGACTTTGTGAGTAGCAAATAACATTCATTTGCTACAACGAAATGTATCTTTATAAAATTGCATCCTTTTTTAATGGCATGATAAAATATCCGAACAAAGTAATTGTTGCCATTCGCCATTTTGTAATGAAACCACTTTCAATTATCAGTTTCTTTTATCTAATTGGCCACACCTGCAAACTCAATAACTCGTAAATCGTCAATGGTACGTCAGGAAATCCACCGGTCATTATGTAACATTCTGGCACATCAAAGGGGGATGATGGTGTTTTACAGCGTCTTTTTTGAAACTTATAGAGTTTGTTTCTTATTCTTGTTACTCGTAAGTAGAGAAAAGATTAAGTTGACCGAAATTGATGTCGATTTTATCCTATTAAATAGTTTTAATTTTGTTTAAATAGTTTTGAATCAAGTGATTTCTTCGAAGTTTTACCCTCTCTCAACGACATATTAACTAATCTAGTTTTCATTTACTTTGACAAGTAGCGCTATTTCTTTTATAGAGAATGCGTATCGCCGTATAACAGGAATAATTTCGATGCGAAAAATAAGAGCTCTCGTGGACTGTGGCATAAAGTGGTGCGCTTGTTCATTTGACACAACATGTGCTAATAAAGTTCTGTTTTTATATCCACAGCATAAAACTTATTTTAAAAGGCATTTTTTCTGGTGCTACAATTATTGAAAAATTTTTTTTTATAAATGATGACATGCTTTAGACGTAATTTTGATGTAAGACGTTGTAATTTTCATATTTTGATTGGGAGGGGTAAAATATAGATCATTATCACAATTAGTCATTATTTTTGCCTTCTGTAAAGGCGATTATCATTATCGAGTTATTTTTTTTCATCCATTAGCACGAATGCGCGTAGTATTTTGTAACAGTCCGGCTTCCATCCAGCTTCAATAAATGTGAATAGAAAACAATTTTTATTTATAATTAATGATAATTTATTTATATTAATGATAATTTTTATAAGATAATTAGATATTTTTAAGTAAATAGAAGATTATTTTTTTCGCCTAGTTATTTTTCTTTACATGTTTAGGGTAATAATTTGCTTTACTTTCACTTAAAGTTCTGTCAATAATTTTCCCCCTGCAAAATTCATTTTAGGTAAATTTTTTTCTAATAGCTCTTAATTAATTTTTAATTAATTTGTATGTTTCATTGTCATAATTCTTCTAGCAGTTCATATCAACAGAATTTTTTTATTTTGTTACTTCCACTGCTTTCGTATGTCATTTTGTCTTCACTTGTTTTTATCATTTCTTTCTTTCCTCACCTCACCTTCGCATCTAGAGCTATGTAACAACCTTCCCTCAAATTTAGAAAGGAGATTATTCGGGGTGAGCCTTATACCTCAGCAGGCTATGCGGCCTACTACCCAGAAAGGCGAGGTGGATCTTCAGGATTGAGCTGTAATGAAAAATATTGTGCCATGTTTATGCCTGCAATTAGAAGGCAAAAGATTGGAACATCTGTGGGCCTTATACTTCCCCGTACCAGGTTGTAGAAAAGCCCTACCTGTGCTGGAATGGCGATGAGCGGGGAGGCATCGGTGAGCTTTCTACCTCCTAGTACCAGGATTTGGTAGCCACCTGTCAGACTGAGCTGGAGTTATAGCATCGTGGGTTTATATTGTACCAGGATTGTACCCTACAGTTAAAAGCAAAGGTGGAGCATCAGGGGGCGCTATACCTATCCCCGTTCCAAAGGATTATGCAGCCATCTATCAGTTAGGCGAGGATAGAACAATTGGGGGCCTTATTCTTGTACCAGGGTTTGTAGCCCCCTACCAGTTAGAAAAGGTGAGTGGAACATGGGTGGCCTCATGCGAGCTCACCCGTCGGATGTACCACTTTGCACTTTTCCCGTCGCCTCCCCTCAGAACTCAAACCCAACTTTATTAAATCTCCATGGTAGTAAAAAAGACTCATAACTCATTGTCAGCCCAAAAAGCTCTACGATCATATTAGACTGGGACATACGGTTTAAAGTACATTCCGAACCCCTACAAACATATCCATGGTACATTTTCGGAACTCGAACCTGTAACATCGTGCGCCAGAGCTAGCCACTCGGTCATTCAGGTCCCATTCAGAAATAATATATATATATGGTCATTTATCACATTATAGTAGATGATACATTATTACAATGTGACACGACCCAATTATCTGACTTTGTAATTTTAACAACTGTGTAATTTTATTGAAAGTAACTTGAGTTCTTTTATATTCTAGATGTATCTTTAATAATTTTAAAAAGTAACAAGATTTTGATGATCGTTGAAGATAATGGTGACTTTTTTCCTTGATAGGTACCGTACCCTGCCATTACACTGTCATTAAAGATGATAACGACTTCACTCACTTTGACCTGCGAAACTGTCGTACTACTGCTTGTGCCACATGCCACGTCTGCACCAAGAGCATCTCCATTCCCGCCCCCTGTCAGTACGCCCATTGGCTGCCTTCCAGGTGCTAGACAACATCTTCTAACAGTGACTCACAGGTCCGGGAGCGCGACCTCTTCAGGACCGGAGGTGTTCAAGCGTAAGTCTCTCGACGCCATGAAGAGGCTCATGTATTTTGTTTAATGCTGCATCGGAGACGTGTGTTTTTCGATTGGAAGATTCGACAATTCATAATGTATTCGAATTAAATGTTTTTAAGTGAAAAGGGGCTCTTAATCAACTAGTGGTTATTGTTTTTTACTTTGGTATACTTGGATTTGGTGATCAATTTTTAACCGCGGATTATTGTGCTGGTTCTTGTTTCTTCTTCAGTAGAATTGTTATAGCCTACCCAAAGTCTTTATTAGGGTCTAGGAATAAAAACACATAGCTCTAGTGGACTGTAAACACACACGTCTCATTTATTCAAAACCAAACTCACACTGCACGAGTTACATTCTCTCTCAGTCAGCTAACCTCACCAGACAGATGTTTACATCATCCGGCTCTGGATTTCAAGTTATCATGAGATTTCTTTATCAAGGATGAGATTAATAGGAGCTTTAACTTAAGAACTTTTTTTTTCAAATTTGAGGAAGCAAGAGTCAGGACTCGAACATTTTGAGTTGGAAGTCTGGTATGAAAATCCGATTCTCGACTCTTTCGTAACTTTTATTTTCAAAATTCACAAGAATTCATGCTTAAGTGAAGCCAAAAAGGAACAATTCAATAGCATCCCTCAAGTGGCATGCACAGCCTGTAGCAAAGACAGGTGACTGCTTTAGCAGGATACTGAAGTATGTCTTTGAGAGACTTACTGCTTGAGGGCACATAAAGGCTATCTTGAATCAGGGCTGGAAGAAGATTTTATAGAAGTTATTCTATTATTAAGGGCTTAGATTCATGAGCTCAACTCACGTAGCTCAGGGTAGCGTGCTGCTGGTGAGCATCAGACCCAGGATCATCCGCTGGCGCGGCCTTGCTGTAGACACTGTTTCAAAGAACGAGAGGGGGACTCGATGGCGTTTGGGATATTCAGCATCTTGTCTCGTGAATCAGGCAACATAATGGGATTTTCTGGTTCTCCCATACGATACGCAAATGCAGAGTAGATCCCCCTACCACGAAGTCCTCCCGGAAGACACAGCCCTCGCTAGGAGAACACGGAGCCAAGCTTTCAGATTTCTATTCATGGGTGTTCCATTATAACAGAAGCTATCCCCTTTTCCCTCTATCCATGACTATACTACTCATGGGATATACACATACTATACATCCACGACTATACTACTCATGGGATATACACATACTATACATCATAGGCCCTGCTACTCATGGGATACAACACATGCTAACTTGCACATCCATGGAAGGAAGCTATACTACTCATGGGATATACACATACTATACATCCATGACTATACTACTCATGGGATGTCCGTCTCACTAAGGACTGGCGCTGAAAAGCATCGATCAAGTTTTGAGTTTTTTTCTCCCTTTCTTTCTTTCCGTGGTTGAGTCGTCAGAATAATTTTCATTTTAAGCTGAAATTGTATAAAAAATAAACATTGAAAATTTAATAAGGGGAAGATAGCAGAAATATGTATTAAAAAACAACGATAAAACCAAACAAAACAATATTGATAGGTCTACGAAGCTTGCTGAACTTATTTTTAATCCTGCAATCTTGTTCCAGGCCTTCCCAATTCCTTCTATTAGCTCACACTCTCCTATATCTTGTTCAAATTTCAATCGTTCATAAAATGCATCTTATTCCTCACTCAAGTTCAAATACATTTTTGAACTTGTGAGTCCAGTTATTTTGCTGGATGTTAATGCGGCTTTTTTCCAAATATTAATTCAGTCATTAAATTTAATTAATTGATCAGGTAGATTTAAGTTGCCTGTATCTACCAACAGAGGGCGCCAGATAAACTTAAAAAAATGAATGAAAATTATTTATAAAGGACTTTGCAATGGGGTAATGGAGTGCTTGGCTCAAACTATATTGCGTTTTTATTATACAGATCAAGAGTATTGCCTGTTTTTCATAAAATATTGCTGTAGCCGCTCCTTTCTAAATATATACTGCAGAGCAGGGGTGGACGTCGAAATGATCTTGCAGCCGCTTTGGAAATGCATCAAGCGCTCCGCGGGCCCCATATCGAAAGAATCATATACTTATCCACTTGTTGAATTTTAGACTGCTCAACAAAAAATTTTTTGGAGTAAAAAATTGAAACATGAGTTATTATTTTGTTGTTTACTGCTATTCTGCATTAGCAAGCGGCAGACCAAGCCTAATAATAATGATACTGAACGCACATTGTAAAAATAGAAATATAAATATAACACTAAAATTGAAATATAAGAAAAATATATAAATACAAAGAAATAAAAAAATGAAATCATTCAAGAAATACTTATAGACTAGTGCGAAATGTCTGTTTCTGCACTCTTTCACTTTGGCTTTTGCAAATCGATCTCTATTTGGATGTTTGCACATCTTAATTAGTGTTACGTCCATTAATTGAGCGTATTTTTTATTGTGAGGTCAGTTTCATTGTAAATTCGATTCGCAGGCGTAAGTTGAACTAAAAGCGCTAACGGGCCAGACTAAGAGTCTGGTTTGCTCTGCTATCAACAATCAACTGTAGTATCGGGGATGGTAAAAGGAATGAAATGCACATATTTTTACGCAGAGGCCTTTAATCCACACCTAGGAAATCAGGTTTCAGGCACATAATCGCGATTTAACATAACAGGGTAAGAGGAAATTAGAATAAGAAGTTAGAATTTGATATTCATAACAATCAGATTTCAAGTGGTTGAAGTTTAAACTATAAACATGGAAGAAAAATTCTCATAAGAGGCTTTCAACAATGATATTACTTATTCCGTGTTATAACATTGCTAAAAAAATAAATTCAAAAGGAAAAATGTCGCTCAAAACGTCATGACTGAAAATTATTGACAAATTCCATGATTTGTAGACAAGACTACAAAGGACTAAGACTGTAAAGGGCAAAATTTTGTAAGACTGCTGTGTACTAAGAGGGAGCAGCATTTTGTATTTTTGTTTGCATGTTAAATTGAAAAACGATTAAAAATGGTATTTACTTTGGGGCGCAATAAATGATAAACTGCGAATAGGAAAAGTTGATAAAGCGAAATTTGAAATATGAGCATCATTTTTTTTTTTTTATTAGAAAATCAATGAAATTTTAGAAAAATTATCTTATATAGCTACTGGATTGCTTATGAAATCAGACGTCAAATAAATTGCCAAACTTTGCGTGCAGAAACAAGGTCGACTTTTGTTGATGATCGAAAAACTGAGGCTATGAGGAACTTGGTGCCCATTATCAGGAGATTTTTCGCAACGCCTCCTCCTCCACTTAGAGCGCACTTGAATCATACAAATATAATGAATAAAACTGAAAATATTTTGTAAATAAGAAAGCAGCACTTCAATTATTAATAATTAATTAAGCCCAGGTAGGGAAATTCATATAACAAAGCATCATTTCATATTTTAAAACATACAATAACTGACATAGTAATGGGTATTCTTGGTATTGCCCAAAATTGCAAAATTTTGCATGAAAAAAAAAATTGTACAGCAGAGCTCCAGAAATATTTAAATCATGGGAATATAATTAACGAGCTTTGAAGGTTTTAAAAAAATAATACATAATTTTAAAATAATAATACTAATAAAAATGCTGAATAAATTTTAAGTGACCCTTTCGAGGGACCAGTATTTCAAATGGAGGCTGATAAACAACTGCAAGGCGTGGTAGAGAAGCTTCAAATAAAGTACAAAA
>BPLR01009071.1:0-28044 GCA_021605095.1 Caerostris extrusa | reverse complement strand
CACATGTATTGCTAATCGATAATGACTTCACGTACTAACTAATCAATGCATTATCATATTGTTTGAAAACAAAATCTATGGTGATTTCTGAGCAAATCAAATAACCACTTGGGACTTGGTTAACTGATTTCAGAAACTAAAATCAATAATGATCCTTGTACTCATGTAATTCTGCAATTTAAATTTTTTTATTATTATTATTCCAATCTCACCTTTTAACTGGTGATGGGATATATTTTCCTGTGTACAGGGAGAGGTGAGGGGATTAAAATAAAAGCCCCTATTAAATAAATTGTTGTTTTTTCGAAACATGCATAACTGTAAAAAAATGAATAAAAAATGCATTTATAAAAAACCATCCAAGATTAAAAATGTTTTATTTATTGCTTTTAGTATTCACTATAGTCAATTAAAACGAAAAAAAGATAGTATATTCAAATCAGCTGAAAAGAAAATAATGTTTGTAAAATTACAAGAAAATAATGATATATTTCTCAAATTTCGTCTTAAACCAATTATATTTAATTTAATTTTTTTATTTGCTTTTCTATTCCAGTGACAACAAGAAATGAATTTGTTTGCTTGGATGGAACAACAATTTGTAAACAATTTGAAATTCGAATTGTTGAGACAATATTATCTATATAAAAAAATTTACTTATCTTGTTTTATTTATTTACAAACCTTTTTTTTATTATTTTATCTGCTTTTCTCATTCCAGTGGCAAACAATGAAATGAAATCGTTTGCTTGAGGGAAAATCGTCTTTATACAACTTCAAATTCAGAATTGTTGAGACTGTTTATTTATATAAAATTTACTTATTTTGTTCTTATTTATTTTTGATAAATTAATTTTAATTTCTACGATATTCTTATGTCAACGATTCTTGAGAACTATTACACCATATTAAAACTGAGAACAAACAATAAAAACAATAATAAATAAATTAAAAAAAAATATCCAACTTCTTATTTTCTTCATTAATTATCTTCATTATAAAAGCACAAAAAAAATTTATATTCCAAAAGCATATCAATTTTGAATCTCGATACCTAGCTATCAACTAATAAATACCAGAAGAAACAAAGCAGATAATGACAAACTTCTCAATATCTTATGCAACCGATAATTAATTCATCATCATTTACTCTGAACTTCTCTGCCACAGAATAAATTCTTTGCGATTTTCTCTCCCTTACAAAGAAACAGAACCTTTTAATTAACCCTCAGTAACAAATACCGCCATCTTTTTTGTTTGTTGTCATAACCCTTTTCTCTGTCTTGAAGTGGAATTGTTTCTTGCCAGTCAAGCGCGTCAAATTCCGCGAATGCCGAGTTTTAATTAAAGCAACTCGCCACTTCAGAAAAGCGAAAGAGAGAGAGAGAAAAAAATAATTATTCTTTTCTGTTCTTAAAAGTGCTACAAATTCTGACATTCACCTTCGTTCCGCCGTGCCGTCTTCCTCAAGAATAAAAACAATAAAACATTCGCAGCTGGATGACAGGTGGAAGAAAAGAAACTGTGTGTGTAATTTTTATTATTTTATCTGCTTTTCTATTCCAGTGGCAACAATGAAATGAAATCGAAAAAATCGTCTTTATACAATTTCAAATTGAATTGTTGAGAATATTTATTTATATAAAATCGTTTTTATTTATTTACAAACCTTTTTTTTAACGCTACATAAACTTAAGAAAGAAAATGATTTAAAAGTGATATATTTATCGTTAAGGAAAAAAAAATATTATGGGGGAAAAAATGAAATTCATTTATTTATATAAAATTTATTTGTTTTGTTTTTTTTTTTTAATTTTGATTTACAAAGAAACGAAGCTTTTTTTTTTTTTTTTTTTATCTGCTCAGAGTGGCAACAAGAAATAAAATCGTTTTTGCTTGGATAAAACTTTATGTAACAAAGAATGGTTTTAAAAAAGTTTACATTTTGTTTTTATCTTTTTTACAAACCTTTTTTTTTTAACGCCAGGAGGAAAGAAAAATCATGTAAAAACTTTACAAAGAAAATGGTTTAAAAAGTGGCATGTTTATCGTTTTTTAAGGGAAAAAAAAAATATTATGGGGAAAAAACAAAATTCAACCCAAAAAAAAAAATTAAGGAAAAAAAATTTAATTAAGGCTTAAACTCCTTCTATGCGAGATGATTTTAATAATTTAATTTTTTTAATTAATAAAATTGATTTAGATGTAAATATTTATTGACAGGCGGAAAAAAAGAAGCTGTGCGTTGTGTGTGTAATTTTTGTTATTTTGTCTGCTTTTCTATTCCAGTGGCAACAAGAAATGAAATCGTTTGCTTGGATGGAAAATCGTCTTTATACAATTTAAAAAATGCGAATTGTTTGGACTATTTATTTATATAAAATTTATTCATTTGGTTTTTATTTATTTACTTTTGTTAACGTCGATTGGAAAAATAAATCATAAACTTAAGGAAAAAATTGTTTAAAAAAGTGTTTATAAGTTGAGATATTTATGGTTTTTTAAGGGGAAAAAATATTATTATGGAGGGAAAAAAAAACGAAATTCAATGCAAAAATTTCCAAACTAAATTGTGAAAAATTTTTTTTAAGGGCTTGAGATAATTATGCGAGATAATTTTAATCATTTGATTTTTTTAATTAATAAAATTGATTTAGATGTAAATATTTATTGACAGGTGGAAGAAACGAAGCTGTGTGTTGTGTGTAATTTTTGTTATTTTATCTGCTTTTCTATTCCAGTGACAACAAGAAATGAAATCGTTTGCTAGGCTCTTTATACAATTTGAAATTCAGAATTGTTGAGACTATTTATTTATATAAAATTTATTTATTTTGTTTTTATTTATTTACAAAACCTTTTTTAACGTTAGGATAAAAATAAAGTTATTTAAAAAGTGGTTCATGAGTTGAGATATTTATCGTTTTTCAGAAAAAAAAAAAAAAATTATCAGGGGGAAAAAAAACGAAATTCATTTAAAAAAATTCCAAACTAATTAGGGAACGAAAAGAATTTTTAAGGCTTGAACCTGTTTATTTGCGATAACTTTATTATTTCCATTTTTAATTAATAAAATTGAATCAGATGTAAATACTAATTTCTTGTTTTTTATATTTTTCATTTTCAGAACTACAGTACACGGTACTTTAATTTTTTTTTCATTCATTATAGCACGAAAATTATTTATTCATTCCCTATAACATCATGCAAATTAAATTAAATAATTTGAAAAAAAAAATTTTTTTTTGTTTAATCCTTTAACTGGTTTGCGATAAATTTTTCCCATGTGGATAGAAGAATATCCTTATTAAAACATGCGATCAGAAGAGATTTATTGAGGATTTGTTAATACAGGATTTTTATTGTGAATATAGGCTTTTTTTTCTGAAAAATACACTAAACAATTTTTTTCCGAGATTTGTATTTCTGATACAATTATTGAATCATTGAAAAGATTTTGAAAATATAAAATCCGAAAAGAAAGAATATTGTTGCATTTTTCCACAGGAAAGAGTTGTGATATTTCTTTCCCATGAGAGAGGAACGTATATTCTTTAACAAATACATAATAACAATCTATCACTCAAATTTGACAGCAGATATTCGGTGTCATGGATAATGAGACCTCTTGAAATTAGAGATTGTCTGTGTGCCCTTCACAGGTTGAAACAATTTCAGATGAAATATGGACTACGCCATGAGTAGTTCCATCTTGATTGGTGATAGACCATGAGCTGAGAAAATGTCTACTCCATAGAAAAGTGAGGCAAGCTCACCTTCCTCCCCCATCTTGATGGATTTTCTTAAAGGGAGGTTTTTTGGAGAAGAAAGAAGAGAGTTCTGCGACGAATCGACAAAGAATGTTGTTTTTATCTTTTCTCTGTAATGACTAAACAGGCCGAAATTTTCGCGTGTTTACAAAATGGGCCCCTTGTGGTTTCGTGGGATAATTAAGGTCTGCCGCAGACCACGTGTTTTAAATTCGTCGTTAACTCGAGAATTCTCTGAAAACCTCCATCTTTGGAGTGAATTACACTTGTGAATCAAATTTAAATCTTTAATTTTCATTTTTATTGTAAATAATTTTGTATTAACCCAGAGTTCTATATATATATAATAATAACCAGAGTTCTAATATATAGAATACTTGTAAATAAAAATATATAAGTATTCCTATGAACCTAAAAGTGTTCCTCTTCTTGAAGTCGTTATAGATCTAGTATAGGCCGAGACGTTACAATATAAATCTAATGAGTTTTTAAGTTGAAAACGTTTTTGATAGTTATAATTTTACTCGGGAATAGATAAAAAATGAAAAGGCAAAAATAAAATCCAATGTAGAAAAAAAGAAAACTAGAGTATATGCATGAAATCACCGAAAGGAAGATATATCAGCTGAAGTTATTTACTTTTAAAAATTATTTTTACATTTTCAGTTACATTTATCAACGAAAAATAAATAAATAGAGCTAATTTAATACAATTGTATGTTAAATGTTTTCAGTAGCAGTTTTTAACTTATGAAACGTACGCTATGTGCAGACAATATTTTTAGAGATAAAAAAAAATGTTCCATAAATTTAGCAGTTAGAATGGAATTATGTAAATAACTATGCTGTTTTAATTAGTTTTTTATTACTTAATACAATTTTGACTATCATATCGTTATCATCATCATCATCATTGCATAACAGCCCCAAGTGAAAGCCGTCTGCCTACTGGCAGATAAAGAAACGTGATATTTTTTTTCAATTCATTCTATTAGCTCACATTATATATCTTGTTCAAATTTTCATTCATCAAATTACATTCAGCCACTCAAGTTCAAATACATTTTTTTTGAACTTGTAGTGGATGACACTGGGTTAAAACAGTTTTTTCAAATGTTAATTCAGTAATTAAATTTAATTCATTAATTATATATTTTTTAGATTTAAGTTGGCTACCAATAAAGATAAACTTAAAAAATGAATGAAAATTATTTATTTTCTTTAATGAAAAAAAAGTTTGACTTATTTTTTTTTTATATTACCTGTTTTATTTTATTTTACTATTGTTGCTGAGTTAGGTTGTCACTTACCCCAACGTCTTGAGTCATATGAGACCGGGATCTACTGTTTAAAGTGGATTCCGAACCACTATAAACATCCTTGTCACCGAAAATACTTATTAATTAGTGAAAATATTATTTGTGAATATATTATATTAGTGAAATATACAAATTAGTTTATTAAATTTCATTTAATTTATTAAATTTGGCTAATTATTTATTAAATCCTATTAGTTGTTACTTTAAATAATTATTATAGTTTTTTTTTTGTAAAATTAAAATACAAATAAATTGAAACATTTTGTTAAACATTGGTAATTCATTTTTATGTATCGTCTATAGTAAAATATCTTAAAAAATCATTTGGAGGTCCATTCAGAAGATTATTGGATATAAGGAGGCACGATTTCATACGAATAGAAAAAAAAACAAAAAACTTTTTACATTTACGGTTAACCCTGATTGACCCACAATACTCTGTGAACGACAGAAAACCACCATATCCATTGTAACGGATCCCTGTTACAAATCTCTCAAGGGCGGGAATCATGCTGCAAAGAGATTTATTCGATATGTCTGATCAGAATCGACACAAACGAATCACTATCCGACGAACGGGTCACTGCATCAGGAAGCACTTTTCGCGCGATTCAAAGATGGTACGAGTCCGCATCAGGAGCGTTAAAAGCCGTTTCTGAATCACGCAAATCAGCTCAGCGAAGAGGAAGAAAAATAAAAAATAAACCTCGTTGCAAATCATATTGAGACGATGATCTGGCAATATGGAAAACGCAAACGATTCAGGTTCTTCATTTAACATAAAAAAGAATAATACCAAACAAAAGGTTCTATTTTTTTTTTCGTGCCTATCAAAAGAATAATATTTCGCCCTACTCATGTAATTTTTTTATTAATTTTTGTATTATTTTATTTTATTATATTTTATTAATTTTTAATTTTCATTCTTATTTCAAACTGCAAACGATTCAGATGTTTCATTTAGCATAAAAAAATAATAGAAAATAAAAGGTTTTTTTTTTTTCTTAAAGGATCAGAAAGGATAAAATTTCGTTCTATTCATATGAATTTTATTAATTTTTTAATATTAAATTAATTTTATTTATATAATTTTTTTATTAATTTTTAATTATCATTATTATTTCAAAATGCAAACTATCCAGGTGTTCCATTTAACGTAAAAAGAAAACAGAAAACAAAAGATTCTATTTTTTTTTCGTGCGTATTAAAAAAAAAAAGATAAAATTTCTCCCTACTCATACAATTTTTTGTTATTAATTTTTTATTATTAAATAATTTTTTTTTTTTTTATTAACTTTTAATTATTATTTTAATTTTCATTATTATTTCAAAATGCAAACAATTCAGGTGTTCCATTTAACATAAAAAAAGAAGAACAGAAAACAAAAGATTCTATTTTTTTCTTGCCTATAAAAAGATAAAATTTCGCCCTACTCATGTAATTTTTTATTAATTTGTTATTATTAAGTTTATTTAATTATTATTTTTTTAATCAATTTTTTTTTTCATATTATTTTTTTTATTAAAATGCAATGAAAATTCGTTTTATATAAAATCAAAATTATTCTTTTAAAAGAGAAAAATTTTTAAATAATAGTTTTGAGCATCAGTATAATGAAAGACATTTATATTTTGTATAATAATTAAATCAATGGCATAATTTTAATATATTTCTAAATAAAACGTTTTATTAAGAATTAAGAGCTATTTATGTTATAAATAAAGGCGATTGAATACCAAATTTCACCTATCTAATTTAATGTGATGGAAACTTGCTGTTTATACAAAAAGATCTGGATTAAAGGTATAAGCATACGAAAATAATGAATTATTCATTTTTTGAATCGATTTATTTTTTTTTTATCTTTTACACAGAAATACGCACGAATATAAATGAGGTGAATATATTAGAATATCTAGAGATTTCGTTTAAATATTTCTTGTACAGCACATTTTCTTGAATGCTTTATTAGACAATCCTGAAGTTTTATTTGTAAATCCACTTGAAAAACGTGATTCGGTAAGACTTTATTATGATTAAATAATTATATTAGCATAATCGAATATCTCACAAATAACCATCGTATATATTTGTAATAGTTTATTATAGTAAATGGATTACAAAGACTATTATTAATGAAGTTTATAATTATAACTTATTCTAGACTCCGGATCACGACAGATAACTACTAATGAGTTAATCTAGAAATTATCAGTTATTAAAACTATTCCTTTTAAAATTTCATTTATTATTGCTATACGTCTGTGTGTCTAATCTTCAGTGTCCTGCAGTGTACGGGACGGATATCCCATGAGTCAGTCTACTCATGGAAGGAGGAAAAAGGGGTCAGTTTCTATTATGATAGAGCACTCATAGGTGGAAGTCTGATTTGGCTCCTAGTCACTGAAGAAGAGGGGCAGAGGACTGTGAGGACTTTTAGGGAGAATTACCCCGCAATTGCGTATCGTATGGGAGAAAACAAGGAAACTCCCAGCAGGTAGTCCGACTCACGATGCTAAACCTCCCAAACGCCATCCTCGTTTTTGAAACAGTGTCTACAACAAAGCCGCCAGCTGATTGAACCTCCGCCTAGTGCTCACCAGTGGCGAGCGTTTTCTTAGTTAAAGCTCAGAAATCGATTTTAATCGATTATAATTAAGTGGCTTCCAAAATATAGTATGCACAACTCTCTTATTCTCTTATTCTAGATTATTACGGAGATCCTTGGCAGCGTAGCGGCCACTAGCTCCTTCATTGTAAAATGTCTCATGCCCTTTGAGTTAATAAGCAAAATAGATAATTAGATGCCCTTTTTTAAAAAGAGAATTATTTATTTTATAAAATTATAAAATGAAAAATAACAAAAATTTAAAAAATGTAGACGCTGATGAAATCTGTTGCATGTAATAAAACAGAATGAGCAAAGGTCAAATTAGGAGAGAAAAATAGCTTAGGAGAAAAGTGAACTTTTTTTCATCTAGGCAGTTGTAAGAATTAATTTTAAATATTTAGAACAGTGCGAGGTCTTTTGCTATGTTTGCGGGAAGAAATATCATAATCGTAATATTGTAGGATATTTAATACAGGGTTAGTGATGTTTCGCATATCATTATAGAATTGAAAAGAAATTTTGTGAACAAATTGTCTTTAACTTGGAATCGAGAGAGCTCGTCTAATATCGTCATTACGAAAGTACCAGGGTGAATTCGTTAACATTCTGAGAGTTTTGTTCTCAAGCCTTTGAATAATTTCAAAATTTGTACGTGCAACAGAACCCCATACTGGGCTGGCAGAAGCTAATACTGAACGAAGATAAGAGAGATATATTAGAATTTTGAGATTAAGAGGTAAAACTGAATTTCTATTGATTAAAGGATAGAGAATTCTAAATTGAGTATTTAATTTATTTCTAAGGTTGTAGATATGTGATCTGTAGTTAAGTTTACTATCAAGAATAATTTCTAAGTACTTATTTTCTTTAGACCGGGTGATATAATTATTATATATTTAAATATTAGGAGGTTATAGGATTTTTTGCAAGTGAAAAGAACTGCTTCTGTCTTGTCTACATTTAATTTTATCCCAGTTAATGAGCCATTTTTCTAAATCAATGATATAATTTTGCAAATTTTCCTGGTTAGTGCAAGTTTTTCGGCCTTGCGTTAAGATTGCAGTGTCGTCAGCATACAGACTAATTTTGATATTGTTCTTTTGTGGAATATCGTTGATAAAGATATTATAGAGGAAAGTAGCTAGAATGAATCCCTGGGTGACACTAGCGTGAATATCACGAATTGAGGAATCAGTATTCCCCTACTGCGACAACAAAGTGTCTGTCTGAAAGATAGTTACGAATTACTTGAATCAAATAAGGAGAGAAATTGTAAAAAAAATGAGTTTGTAAATCAATCCATTAGCCCAGACTATCAAAAGCTTTGGCCACATCAAGAAAAATTGCAGCAGTTTCATATTTCCAGGTAAATCCTTCAGCAACAGTTTCTGTGAGATTGTAGAGCTGATGAGTTGTAGAAAGTTTTTCGGTAAATCCAAATTGCTGTGGGATGAGAAGGTTCTTTTGGTTTGACTCACTTTTAAGGAGGTTCAGGATGACATTTACAATTAGTTTACTAATAGAAGAGAGTAAAGAAATTGGTCTGCAATTAATAGGAGAAGTAGGATCCCTCCAGGTTTAAGAATTGGGAGAATTCTAGCTGTTTTCCAAAACTTAGGATAGTAACCAGAATGAAGAATAGAATCATTAATTTTACATATCTCAAGTATTATTTTTTGAAAGGAAGGTTTTTTAACATTTTATTAGTAATTTTATCTATACCAGGAGTTTTGTTAATTTTCAGTGAGGATATACACAACTCTATTTCTTTTTAAAGACATAAAAAAATATTAAATTTTAATTTATGGAAATTACAAAATAAACACTAAGAAATCTTAAGTTTATTTTGTAGTTTTCATAAATTACAGAATCTTCTTGGTGTTTATAAAAATAAAAAAAAAAAAAATTAGTTTAATTTAATTTAATTAAAATTCACTTAAAAAAATTTCTTAGAGCTTATACAAAATAAACACTAAAAATCTTAGTGTTTGTTTTGTAGTTTCCATAAACGGTATCCATGAATTAAAATTTAATATTTTTTTTATATATTTAACAAGTAATATAAAAACCTTTTTTTTTTAAAGTCAATTCCTACTTTTTTTTTCACTCTATTGCAGTAAGTCCTTTAAAAATAATTTCATTCATTTTTTTTAAGTTTATCTGACGCCATCTATGGGTAGATATATGCAACTTAAACCTAAAAAACTAAAATTAATTAATTAAATTTAATTACTGAACTAATATTTGAAAAACTGTATTAACATCCAGTGTCAACCCACTACAAGTTCAAAAAAATGTATTTGAACTTGAGCGGATGAATAAAAAGTATTTTATGAACGATTGAAAATTGGAACAAGTTATATATAGGGAGAGTGTGAGCTAATATAAGGAATTGAATGAAAAAAAAGAAATCGTATTGTGTATACTATATATTTTGTCTATACTATATTTTGGGAGCCACTTTATTATAATCGATTAGTAAAAAAAAATGAATGGAACTTTTTCCAAACTATTAATTCTTATAAAAAGAAAAACTATTTTCTGTCTTAAAAAAAAAAAGAAAAATTCTGATCATCATTATAATTTATTACAGCACAATATATAAACATATAATCCTGCAGTATTAATCCATTACCCTCAATGCTGTAATGCCACAAAGAGCTATGCAATTTCACTTTGTTCCATCGTTTTTACTTGAAGTACTTTTATAAATATAGAACAAAAAAAGTCTTCTTTCAAAAGAAGAAAGAAAGAATAATAGTTTATGTTATGAAAAACCAGTAAATGAGATTAGGTGCGGAATCACGATGAGAAAAGCAGACGATAAAATACCCGGAGGGCAGGAAGTGGGTGGAGTTTTCCCTTTGTACGAACACGGAAACAAATCGTTGAGAAATATGAGAACGCTTCTTTCAGATGTGGAAACTCGTTTTCTTAAATCATGATACTTAAATAGTGGTTACTCGTGAAATAAAAAGAAACTTTGTCTCCGAACTACAGATCATGGGCATAACGACTTCCTAAACAGACACTTGCTTCACATTTGACAAACGTCGTTTGAAAAAATTAAAAAATATAATAATAATAGTTCTTAGAAGAATTAGGATCTATAATGAGGTGACAATTACTTTTACGTAAGTTTTATTTTAAAAAATTAAAAAATCGAATTACAAATTGTTATGAAACGAATGTGTTAACGAAGTTCAATTATGTAAATTTTTTTACAAATGGGTTTTATATTTTTGATAAAAAGAGATAATGAAGTTTACCTGATTTTATTTATTCTTTCTCAAGAATTATTTTTTTCAAACAATAATAAATTTATTAAATGGAATTACAAAATGTTATGAAATTAATATGTTAATAAAGTTCAATTAGGTTTTTTTCAAATGGTTTTTTTAAATTTTTAAACCTGATTATTTTATTTATCACTTCTTAACAGGCCTTTTTATTTTTTTCAGAATCACAGAATAATTAATCAAAATAATAAATGTATTGTTCATGTACTTTAATAAATCTGAAACTATTTTAACACAAAAATAAAAAAATTACAGTTACTACTATATCTTGCATTTTTAATAAAATAGAGAAGGAAAATTGTAAATTAGGAAACAAAATTAAGTATTCGTTTAAATAAAACATATAATAATGTAAATTAAGATCCTAAACAGACACTGCTTCACATTTGGCAAACGTCGTTGAGAAAATGGAAAAAAATTTTTTTAGAAGTAGATCTACAATGAGGTGAAAATTACTTTTATGAAACTTTTAAAAAATGTAAAAAGATTCGAATTACAAATTGTTATGAAACTAATGTGTTAAAAAGTTCAATTAAATGGGTTTTGTATTTTTAATAAAAGAAATAATGCAAGAAGTAATACCTGATTATTTTATTTATCAGCTTCTTAACAGGCCTTTTTTTTTTTCAGAATACAGAATAATAACTAATAAACAATAATTTTTTAAATAATAAATTCATTAAATCGAATAACAAAATATTATGAAACTAATGTGTTAACAAGGTTCAATTAGTATGTACATTTTTACAAATGGATTTTATATTTTTAATAGATAATAAAAAAATAATACCTGATTATTTTATTTATTCCCTTCTTATTAGGTTTTATTATTTTTTCAGAATCACAGAATAATAAATAATAAACAATAATAAATCTATTACTCCCGTTTTTTTGATAGATATGAAACTATTTTAATTTAAAAAATATAGTTACTACTATATCTTGTATTTTCAATAAAAAAATAAAAATTTTAAATTAGGAAACAAAATTAAGTATTCGTTTAAAGAAAACAAATGAAAATTTAAATTGAGATCCAATATAAATAATCAAACTTTAACAAAAAATATAAAATAATTTGAAAAATCAATAATCATTCTTAGATATTTTCAATAAACAATTGTTATAAAAAAAAACTTGATATTCGTTTAAAGAAAACAATTGATAACATAAATTAAGATATAATATAAATGATTAAACTTAACAAAAATACGAAAATAATTTGAGAAAATCATTAAATTTTTTAATTTATAATTTAAAATATAAATTAAGATCTAATATATATATAATCAAACTTTTCAAAAATATGAAAATAATTTGAGAAAATCATCAAAATTCTTGGATATTATCAATAAACAACAGTTATAAAAAACAAAAACTAAAATTAATTATTTAATTTTAAAGTAAAAAGATTTAATTTTAAAGTAAAAAGAAATTAAATTACGCATGCGTACCTGTAATAATGTTTCCTATGAGCATGCGCGCTTATAAAAAAAATCTAACGGACGTCAAAATACGGTATGAAAAACAAATGCACATATGAATATTCAAATATGACATTTTTTTCTAATTTAATTAATATATCTTTTTTTATAAAACTTATTGTTAATTAATCAAAAAACTTGTTAATGGACAAAAAAAAAAATAGGCGTTAAAACATCTGTCTTATTCCTTTGTCAATAAAAAAAAAACCGAATAAATAATATAAAAGTTTGGAAATTAGATCTTACAAATAAAAAAAAAAAAATTCTAAAGTAGACGAAATAAACAAAACCGAACAAATTTCAGCGAATTAAAAGAATCCAATTACGGAGTGAATCTAAACAAATAAAAAAAAAAGTCTAAATAGAATGTTTTTATTTTGATCTGTTGATGTCGAAGACTTCCTGAACAAAATTCACGATAAGAATAAAAAAAGAAAAACAAAAAAAAAAAAAAGGACGATAATTTAATTCTTTGTTTCTGACAACGTTCTCTGTTAACAACAACAACAACAAAAAAAAAAAAAAAAAAAAAAAAGAAGAATACCAAGAATAAATCTGATTGAATTCGTTCAGAATCGTTCTATAGTTGTTGAGTCATTTAGAAAATGGTCACAAATGGCGTTCGTTAAAAGTCTCGGCATACTGATTAAGACTTATTTAAAGTTCTTCTTTTGGTTTTCTTGGCTTTTGTTAAGAGTAAAATTGATTTCCTGTACTGGCAGTATTCTTTTATTATTATTATTATTTTTTTTTTTTTACTGTTCTTATTCTTCTACGGTTTTTTCTTTCTAATCAGAGAGACATTTTGATGCAAATTTTTGACTCAATGGACGAATGTTGTGGAAATGTTATAACCTTAAAGACTCTGTTTAACCTATAGTTTATTGATATTAAAATGTCTTCATTTAAAAACAGCACATTTTTATTCTATTGATTAAGTATTTTTTTTTTTTCCTTTAGAAATTGTTATTATAATGTCTCCAATTTCCATAGTGATTATTATAATAGAAAAATTGATAATGTTAAAATTGAATTCGTTCGAATTGTTTAAATATATTAAACATATTAGTTTATACATAAATTATTAACAATGTTTAATATTTTTAAGTATCAAAAAGTATTTCAGGATACTGTAAACTGCAATTTTTGGTTTTATTTAATATTAGATTATTTAAAAAAAATCATTTAAACTTTTTACTTGCATCAGTGCTACGAAAATAAAATAATTGTAACAAGTACTGTAGTCGAGCTTCCTCCTACGCACTGGCAAGAGCGCCCCTGTAGGAGAAGTGGTCAGTAGACTTCGAGACTCTCACCCGAGAGGAAGTACAGCGCAACTTCCGCTCTTGCTGAGAAACGTTTAATTTATAATCTGTCCTCCCGAGGAAATATATTTAACACAACCCTGCGTATTAGTTGGCCTACAGAATCTCACCTGGAGAGGAAGTATATGTCCCGTGTCGAGTTAAGGGTTTTCGGCTCAGAAGTGGAGTCATCCCAAGAATCTATAATTATCTGTCTTTAAATATGTTAAATATTAACTGTCGTTAATTGTATGTGCATCGTGTTTGTGAGTATGTCAATAAAGCTGTGAATTCTCCAACCTGCGCCTCATGTATCTCAACCTAAACACAACCAGTTACATGCCAGCTGCACAACCTGCACCCAGTACAGTACTTTATAACTTCCTAACCTCCATTTCCTAATAATTCCAACTGTGGTTTAAATGAGGAGAGTAGGATCATATATAAAAAAAAAATTTTTAAAGTCAATTCTACTTTTTTCACTCTATTGCAGAAAGTCCTTTACGAATAATTTTCATTCATTTTTTTAAGTTTATCTGGCGCCATCTATTGGTAGATATATGCAACTTAAAACTAAAAAAAAAAAACTAAAATTAATGAATTAAATTTAATTACCTAATTAATATTTGAAAAAACTGTATTAACATCCAGTGTCTTCCACTACAAGTTAAAAAAATGTATTTGAACTTGAGTGGATAAACAAAAAGTATTTTATGAACGATTGAAAATTTGAACAAGATATATATAGGAAGGGTGTGAGCTAATAAAAGGAATTGAAAAAGAGGTTAGGATTCATTTCTTAATTTTAAATATATCCCTGATTTATTAATTTAAATATCATTAACTGCAGTGGTGGTTTCTTATTTTAATTCAAGAACAAGAAAAATTTGCAGTTTCCTAATGAAGACTTCCAGAGGCGTATTTATCCTTTAGAAGACTTGATCTATTGCATAAAAATTGTAGAACAGCTGGCTGAATGTAGTTAAAAATTTCCTCTAGATTAAAAAAAAAAAAAAAAAAAAAAAAAAAAAAAAAAAAAAAAAAACTCTATTCATTTTGAACATAGAAGTGAAAGATAAATTGCTAATTTATGAAGTAATTCTCCTTCTATAAAAAGTTTTAAATAAAGCTTTATTTTTTTTCACAAAAATTTATTATTAAAAAATTTTGTTTCAGCATCTATACCAGTGTATATCTATCTATTTATATATATGTGTATATAGTTGAACATAAAGGGAAAAAAAGAAATCTCTAAATATCAAACTATTGCACTTAAGCACATATATATATATATATATATATATATATATATATATATATATATATATATATATATATATATATATGTTTGTGTGTGCCTGCATGCCCTGTATAAAATTTGTTAACTACGTACGTGCATTTTCCCAGTGTATAATAAAAAAAAGCAATTGACAACTAGATCACTTAAAACTTGGAACTGGGTGTGGTTGGGTTGAGATATTTGAAGTACAGGTGGAGAACTCACAGCTTTATTGACACACGCACAAACTCCACATACGCATACAATATTTAATACATTTAAAGACAGATAATTATAGATTCGTGAAAGGACTCCACTTAGCCGAAACCCAGTAACTCGGCTACGCGCAGGGAGCGTAATATATTTCCTCTTCAGGTGAGGTTTGGTATGTCGCTCTGCGGTCATTTTTTATACACTTTGGGCTAATTAAACCGGGACCTACAGTTTAACGTGGATTCCTAACTACTAACCAACCGCTTTCCTAACTACATGCCACCGCCAAGATTCGAACCTGGAGCCTGTGGTACCAAAGGCCAGAGCGCTGGGCCAACTGGAGGAGAGTCTGTAGGGCAACTAATATACAGGGTTGCATTAAATATATTTCCTCTCGGGATGAGAGACTGTAAACTAAACGTTTCTCAGCGGCAGCACAGGTTGCACTGTACTTCCTCTCCGGTGAAAGTCTAGAGGCAGACTGACCACTTCTCTTGAATTCCACAGGGTCACTCTTCAAAATGTGTAGGAGGGAGCACGATTAGAAACTATTAATGTTTCTGTAGGTATTTTGTGTTAAAATTATATTATCTTTTATTAAAATTGAAATGCCCGTTCTACTGTTCTAAATTTAGTTTCGCCTACATTGAAAGTTCAATAAATTGTAAAGCAATATGAAAAACTAATTAAAACTAATAATCAATTTAAAAAGTCGTTTAAATAAGAACTAAATGTAGTGTAAAAATGTATTTCCTGTAATAAAATAAAATCAATTGTGAAAATAATTTTTCGATTAGAACATTTTAGGATAAATAATTCGAACAAAATAATAATCTATTAAAATCCAATTATACAATACATTCTAAGAAGAATAAAAAAAGGGAAAAAAATAGATTAAATTAAGAATTTAATATGATTTAAAACATCAAACATTTTATACAGACAGAAGTAAACTTCTGGGCGATTTATAAAATCTAGAAAGAATTCAAGTTAAAACCTACCAATTGACGATCGATTTAACACCAAATCTATCTGAAGCCTTCAGCAGATTTAAGCTTTTAACAAAAGCTTTCCGGTAGACTTAAGATTTAAAATGTCGGAAATGTCTGTGAAGGAAAAAGCACTCCATCACTGTTTTATCTTCCTCGAAAAAAATAAGAAGATAGAAGTATGGACTTCTTTATTCGAAATTGTTATTTTATTTCTTTCGCGATGGCCTTGTTGTTAAAGCAATATAACTTAACTAGAGATTAAGTTGAGCTGAGTTGAGTTCAGTTGAGTTGCTATGTGATAAAATGAAAACGAAACAGTTTCTTAAAATACTTTTGCTGATTAAATTTTTTTAACATTTATATTCACAATTTTTCACGTAATAGCATAGTTGGCTATAAATTGCATAGTTGGTTTTAAATGGATGTTTTATTTTTTTTTTTTTAAGGCAATATCTTTTATGCACATTCAAACAAAAAGATTTTCGAAAAAAAAACGAGAAAAAATATTCGAAAACGATTTTCATTAAATAAAAATATTTTTTGTTATTTTATTCTTGGATAAATTTATAACTACTAAAATTAATCTAGCTTTTAAAATTAGAATAAAAATTAGACCTAACTATAAAATAAATTGAAGAAAAACAAGCTTAATTAACTCATTTTCTGTAAATATTATGTAATTGGGTTTATGATTTATTGAATATAAAATAGTACAAAAAATTTTTTTCATTCAAAATAAAAATGTATTAAAATATTTTTTTCATTGAATTAGCAATTAGATTTGTTTATTAAATAAATTTATTAGAAGATTATTTAAATTTCGTAGAAAAACGAATTCATAGAATTTTAGTAAAAGTTGAAAATCAAAAATAAAAATGTAGTAAAATATTATTTTCTCATTGAATTAGCAATTAGATTTGTTTATTAAATAAATTTATTAGAAGATTATTTAAATTTCGCAGAAAAAAAATCGAATTCATAGAATTTTAGTAAAAGTTGAAAATCAAAAAAAAAAAAAATATGTATTAAATAAATTTATTAGTAAAATATTATTTTTAGTAAAGTTGAAAATCAAAAATAAAAATGTAGTAAAATATTATTTTCTCATTGAATTAGCAATTAGATTTGTTTATTAAATAAATTTATTAGAAGATTATTTAAATTTCGCAGAAAACGAATTCATAGAATTTTAGTAAAAGTTGAAAATCAAAAATAAAAATGTAGTAAAAAATTATTTTCTCACTGAAATAGCAATTAGATTTGTTTATTAAATAAATTTATTAGAAGATTATTTAAATTTCGTTCAGAAAAATGAATTCATAGAATTTAAAAAAAGTTGAAAATCAATTATGATAAAAACAGACTTAACAATAACAAAGAAATTGAAGAAAACAAGCTTAATTAACTCATTTTTAGTAAAAGTAAAATGTTATATAATTTTCTCATTGGGTTTATAATTTATTAAAGATAAAATAGCATCAAAAAGTATTTTCTTTCAAAAATGCAATTTTTTTTATTAAATAAATTTATTAGGGAAAATGTTTGTAAAATTTAATTTTAAAATAACAAAGTTTTAAAAAATGTTATATAATTGGGTTTATAATTTATTAAGAAGATAAAATAGCTAAATTCACTTTTTTGGGAGTAGTTTTTACGTAGTTGTAGTAGTAGTAGTAATATTAGTGGTATTAAAACTATTTACTGCTATGTAGTAGTATAACTACGTATTATTATTATTAGTAGTAGTAATAGTAAAACTATTTACTGCTATTTAGTAGTATGAAACTCTGAGACGCTTTTGAAATCTATTTTTTTTTTCAATTCCTTCTATTATAGCTCACACTCTCCCTATGTATATCTTGTTCACATTTTCAATCGTTAATGAAATACTTTTTATTCATCCACTCAAGTTCAAATACATTTTTTTTTTTTTAACTTGTAGTGAATGACACTTGATGTTAATACAGATTTTTCAAATATTAATTCAGTAATTTATATTAATTAATTAATTATAGTTTTTAGATATAAGTTGCGTACATTTACCAATAGATGGCGCCAGATAAACTTAAAAAATGAATGAAAAATAAAGGACTTTTGCAATAGAGTGAAAAAAAGTAGTAATTGATTTAAAAATTTTTTTTATATTACTTGTTTATTCAAAAACTATTGATAATCATATAAGTGGTAATCATGTCATCTGATAGATTTGATGGTATAAAAGATGCGCATTTTCAACAAGACCGTAAAAATCTTAGAAAAGTCAAGAGATTTTTTGGAATCACTAGAACTAGCGAAACAAACAGTTGCATTTCATAACAAGATCCTGAATCTTGAAATTCTTCACCACTTTTCTTTCTACCACGACCTGGTCATTTCATATCTTTTTTCCGGCAAAGGCACAGAATAGGAGCCGTTGGGATTTGGAATGCTCCAAGTAACGGGTTGAAATTGTTACTGAAGTGAATCAAAAACAGTACAAGGAACATGAGGTTACCACATTTGGCGACTTATTGCCCATTTGCGCCACAAAAAAATCGCCAAATTTCAAAGGTCTCTATTTTGCGATTTGGCCCTTTTTCCTATGTTAATACAAATATCTGTGTAAAAAAAACAACTGAACTATCAATTTATCTCTGTTTCTCAACTAATAAGGTTTTTTTTTTTTACAACTTTAATTTTTATATTATTTTGCTGCATGTTTCAGGCATGACTTAGCATTAAAACTCTGAGCATTATAAAATTTTCAATGGAATGATTTCCGTAGTTATATCCAATCAATAAACAAGTAATATAAAAAAAAAATTTTAAAGTCAATTACTACTTTTTTTTTTCATTCTATTGCAGAAAAGTCCTTTACAAATAAAGTAGAAATTTTCCTCTTACATCTGGCGCCATCTATTATTAGATACATGCAACTTAAATCTAAAAAACTAAAATGAATTAATTAAATCTAATTACTGGATTAATATTTGAAAAAACTACATTAACATCCAGTGTTCATCCACTGCAAGTTTTAAAAAAATGTATTTGAAGTTGAGTAGATGAATAAAAAAGTATTTTATGAACGATTGAAAATTTGAACAAGATATATATATAGGGAGAGTGTGAGCTAATAGAAGGAATTGAATAAGGTTTTTTTTACAACTTTAATTTTTATATTACTTTGCTGTATGTTTCAAGCATGACTTAGCATTAAAACTCAGAGCATTATCAAATTTCCAATGGAATGATTTCCACAGTTATATCAATCAATAAAAAATCAGATTAAATTGTGGTATGAGAGGAATGTTACTCGTGTCCGTGACAACCTTATGGTCTGTCCTCATTTAGCACACGGGTGGTGCTAAATGAGTACAGACTAAGAGGCTATGGCTACTTGCCCCGAAAAATGCCTGGACGTCATCTGAACTTTAAATTGAATACACTGCAGTGGAATGCTGGTGGCGCTAAATTTCAAGAAATTTAAAAGATTTGTGTAGAGAGGGATGTAGGTGTTCTGGTAATTCTAGAGAAAAATATCACAGGAAAAACCAAAAATAAAACCAGATATAAAGTTCCCTTAATGAAAATGGTAAATATATCATTTTCAATGTTGATTCCATCACATGTTGGAATGCAGGGAAACGAAAGGGCAGATCTTCTGGCAAAAAAAGGAACAGGAAAAGTTCCTGGTCAGTGTCCAATCCCTCTTGGCACTTCTAGGAAAACTATACAGGACAATAATTAATTCATCGTATAATATTGAATTATTATCTAACAGCAAAGGAAAAGTCACAGGAGACAATCGGGGATGAGCGGAAAAACTCGCAAAGGGACTGTTTCCAACTTTAGATTCAAAACTGGGCACGACTGCCTAGTAGAACATCTAGCCAAAATAGGGATTGTGACCTCTGAAAGATGTGCTTTATGTAAGACAGAGAAAATGAATAAGGTCCATCTACTTGTTTGCTCGGGACTGGACTCTTAACCCAACAGAACTGTGATGTGTGTACTGGAGAGCCAGAGAAAGCATGTCCTGATCACACGGACTTTTATGATGGTTCTTCTAGCTTTTTAAATTTTTATCCTTAGAAAACTATATAAGCTAGTTTTTAACTATATAAGGCTTTTTAGTCTTTTTTTGTTAAGAATGTCTATATTTTTGCCCTATGTAATTTTGATTTGTGTATGTGGTCTTTTTGTTTCTATGGTAAGTGGCCAAATTTGTATGGATTGAGTTCTAATAAAGCCACAGGTAACAACAACAACAAGAAGATTAAATTGCGAAAATAAAGTTCTGAAATTTTCCTTCCGCCCAAATTTTCTTTCTTGCTCAGTTACGTCAATTCTTTAGGGAATGAATGAACTAAGTTAAACACAAAGATTCAGAAATTTTCAAAGACATTAGGACGCCCAGGCCGAAGCCATCCGTCAGAGATTCAGAAATATATATAAAAAAAAAACAAAAACAAACAAACAAACAAAAAAAAAAAACAAGCAAGTAGAACTTTATATAGTTGATTTAGAAACAGATGATTTTAAAACAAGTAATAAAAAAAAAAAAAAAAAAAATTAAGTCAATTCCTGCTTTTTTTTCACTATGTTGCAGAAAGTCCTTTATAAATTATTTTCATTCATTTTTTAAAGTTTATCTGGCGACATCTATTGGTAGATACATGAAACGTAAATCTAAAAAAGAACTAAAATTAATTCATTAAATTTAATTACTGAATTAATATTTGAAAAAAACTGTATTAACATCCAGTGTCATCCACTACAAGTTCAAAAAAATGTATTTGAACTTGAGTGGATGAATAAAAGTATTTTATGAACGATTGAGAATTTGAACAGGATATATATAGGGAGTTAATAGAAGGAATTGAATGAAAACGATTTTCAAAAATAAAAAAAGTATCAGACAAGCAATTTTTATATGTGAGACAAAACATGCTTTAAAAAAAAACGTTTTTAAACCTGCGAAATATTTTTGGCTGAAATTTAAAATTTAAACTGAAAATTTCTGCAAAAAGAAAATATATATATATATATCAAAAATGTAGACGCAAATTATTGTTATTTTCGGAGCAAATGTTTCCTCAATGAAGCGACGTGATGTTTTTCCCTCTCAAGGATGTATGAAATGAAGTGAAGCGAGTAGGGAAAAGTAATAAACTAGTAAAGCTACGAAGGAAAGTAATAAAAAGAAAATTAATGAATACATTTATGTGTTCTAATGATGTCAATTTTTCCGGAGTCAGTATATTGAAGGAAAAAAAATTGTATAAATTTTTCTACAGCTATTTTAATAAAAGAATATTTTAATATAATATCATTTCACAATACAAAATTAACTGCACCATAATAATTAATTTATAAATTCATTTGTGATTAAAAAAAGTAAACATCAGTCTTATATATTCAAATAAAATGTATCATGAAAAACTTTGCTTTAAAAATGCAAAAATAATTATATAAAAACAAACCTTTTTAATTTTTTGTTTATAATTTTATGTAAATGAACAAAGAGCTTTTATTAAATAAGCGTAGTAATACAAAATATTAAAAAAAAGATATTAGTTCACTGTAACTAATAAAAAACTGAAAAGCAATTTTTTTTTCCAAAGAATGATTCAGATTTTAAAGACTTAAAAAATGGAAATTAACGACAAAATATTTTTTTCTTATGAACCACGAATAGACGATGTAATAAGCGAAAACTCAGATTGAATAATTTAAAAGAAAATTTATATCAAAAATAAATTATACTCTATCAATTTTTCCCCAGATAATATTTTTTCAAAATTTTTATCAGCTATTTAAAATAATGTAATAAAAAGCACATGTTAAGAAAGGAAGAAAAAAAAGCGCGATTTACTAAAAGTGTGATATCATCATTATCTAGGTAATGATGCAGGTATCATCATTATCTATCACTGTTAAATTTTATGACGTTCAATGACTGTTAAATTTTTCCACAATGCTAAAACAGGATTTGGAAGTTATGGTTGTATTTATCAAAACTTAGAATAAGAAATATTCTTATTACATACATTAATTTCTAATGTTAATATTAAAAAAATCGTATCAAAATTAAAAATCCTGTTATTTTTTTCTAGAAATAAATTAATAGTTTAAAAAAAACTAAAAACACTCTTTTAGAGTTAATCAATCTAGAAAGTAAAAAATAATTGTTAACATAAGAATAAAATTACTGACGAGACAATGAATGTCACTGTTCTAAAAGCGTGAGGTGCTCGATATCACCGTTATAATTTTTCGTTAGTCGTTCGTTATAATTTTTTACTAGTTTCATTCCGAAATGCAGAGTTAGTTTAAAAATGTCATACAAAGCCCCACACTCTTTTAAAACAGAGACATTCATTTTCTCTCGTCAGTCATTTTATTCTTATGCTAACAATTATTTTTACTTTTTAGATTGATTCACTCTAAAAAGCGTGTTTTTTAGTTTTTAAATTAATTTTTTTTTACTTTTTAGTTTGATTAACTCTAAAAAGCGTGTTTTTTTTTAGTTTTTTAAACTATTAATTTATTTACTTTTTAATTTGATGAACTCTAAAAGCATGCTTTTAGTGTTTTTAAACTATAATATTTAAATGAGGTCCCGGTACGGAGGACTGGTCATTACAATAATTTAATTGTGAGTAAAACAAAGGCTAAATGCGAATAGATCGAGCCAGCCAGGATTCGAACAGGATATCTCCTAATCAGGCGCGTTATCCGTTGTGCCGCTGTCCCACGTAGGTTTGAACATCTGAAAGATGTCTGTAAATGTTTCTTTGCAGCTTATATAGTGTGTATGAGGAGAAGCATATCTCCAGGGCAAAAATTATGCGCCGATCAAGATGACTTTTCAAAGGCTGTGGGTTTTAATCACTAATCCTGGCGATCTTAATCATGATGAGATAATAAACTTATCAAAATATTTAATTGTCGTCGGTCCTTGATAAGTCTACAAAGTTTAAATTAAATCGGATCGCTTAAAGTACGGCAAAATCGAGCCCAAAGAGTCAGTTACATACATACATACAAACAAACAAAAAACAAACACACAAGCAAACCATACAGGCGTAACTAATAAAAGCGTATTAAAAAGAATAGAACTCGCGATATATCCGAATATATGACATAACGTTACATACTTTATTTAAATTGTAATAGTTGAAGGAACTGAAAAAAAAATATATTCAATTTATTTCGCTAATTTTCTTAAAATATAACACAACAATTTGTAATATCTTTATATTTGAGTTTGAAGTTCAAGTAACAATTTTCTACACCTGTGAAGCACAAATGAAAAAAAAATTGAATGGATCGATATACTGGTTACACATAAAATTTAGAATTCAATGTACGAACAAAATGCATAAAAGCAATTTTAAAAAATAAAAAAAACTATAGAATTCCAAAGTATTTCTTTTCTTGAAAAATCACATTTACGCTTTGCAATAAAATTACATTTGATTTTATCAGACGATCTTTTTGAACGTGAAAGAAGTTTAAATAAACCAATAAGAATAACTCTTGATCTCTTGAATGAGTTTTTAGTTTGATTAACTCTAAAAGCGTGTTTTTTAGTTTTTTTAAACTATTAATTTATTTTTTACTTTTAGATTGATTCACTCTAAAAGCGTGTTTTTTAGTTTTTTTAAACTATTTATTTATGTTTTACTTTTTAGTTTGATTAACTCTAAAAGCGTATTTTTAGTTTTTAAACTATTAATTTATTTTACCCATAATTTTAAGGGTAAAAAAAAAGAAAGAAAATAGTTCCACTAATCTATAAAACTTCCCCAGATACGCTCGTCCTTTAGCAGAGCAAACGCCTTACCTGAAAATCTATAACTCGATTTATCGAGTGGACGGCCGACTGAGTATCAACAGTTTGCTGCCACCGCCAGCCGACAAATTCCAATCACAGCGGGCCAGATGGTAGAAGCTCGCACGCACAAAAGGCCTTCCTTTCGAATCGATTACTTCGAATAAAAGAACCACTCAGCAGGTGTTCTCTTCTCAAGAGCATTGCTTGCGTTCTACAATTTAAGAGTGCGTCCGAGCAATTAAAAGAGAACAGTTTTACTTTGGGCGCAGATGCGGGCGGCAGACGATTAAGATTTCGTTTCCAGTTTCATTATTGAAATTCGGCAAAGTGTCAGTTTCAGAAGGCAGTGGCTGTTGCACTTTTCTATAGAGAAGGCCTTTTTTTTATTATTGGCATTGAGAATATTTTAATAGAATTTCACAATTCGTGATTTGAGAATCCAATCAAAAGTTTTCAAGAAGAATTCCTAAGTAAAAATTCTTATTTTCGGATAACAAAAAATTAAAAATTCTTTTAATTTTTAAAAATTGTAAAATAAAATTTGATTGGCATATAATTTATTCTTCTGTATAAATAAACAAGTAATATATATAAAAAATTTAATGTCAATTCCTACTTTTTTGTCACTATATTGCAGAAAATCCTTTATAAATAATTTTCATTCATTTTTTTAAGTTTATCTGGCGCCATCTATTGGTAAACATATGCAACTTAAATCTAAAAAAAAAAAATTAAATAATTAAATTAAATTAATAAATTAATAATTGAAAAACTGTATTAACATTCAGCGTCATCCACTACAAGTTCAAAAAAAAAATGTATTTGAACTTGAGTGGATGAATAAAAAAAGTATTTTATGAACGATTGGAAAATTTGAACAAGATATATATATAGGGAGAGTGAGAGCTAATAGAAGGAATTGAATAAAAATAATAATAAAAAAAAAAAATTCGCTTAATTTTTAAAAGTTGTAAAATAAAATTTGATTGGCGTATAATTTATTCTGTATAAATAAATAAATTTGAAAATAAAATATTCGCAAGGTAAATGAAATATATTTTTATATTTTATAAAAATTTATTTATTTTTGTGAATATAATTAAAATATGAAAAAATATATTTGTTTAATACTTATTTTTAAAAAATATATTTTATATTTTTTTAAAAATCTGCTTTTTTAATGATGTCATTTGAATAAAAAAAATTCGCTTAATTTTAAAAAAACTTTACATTTGAATGGGGTAAAAATTTATGTCGTATAAATAAATAAGTTTGGAAATAAAATATTCACAAGGTAACTAAAATATTGTTTATATTTTATAAAAAAATATTTATTTTTATAAATATATATATAAATATAAAATATAAAAGTATATTTATTTAATATTAATTTTTTTGAGAATATATTTTATATTTTTATAAAAGTCTGCTTTTAATGATGTTATTTGAAATGTAAAAAAAAAAAAAAAAATGTGTAATAAATCAACCTGCTAATTAGGCAATCAGAGAAAATTAAAGTCAAACATAAATTTAAGAAAGTAATATAAAATATAAAAAAAAAAAAAAACCAGAAAACATATCAAATTCAATGGAAGGAACATAAAATCTATATTTTTTAAAATTAATATGATTTCATATACATGGATTTAAATTTTTCTTTGTTTACAATTTTAAACTGTATTTTGTGTAATAGAAAACGATTTATATATATTACATTTTTTTAAATATTTATTTAAAAAAATTAATTCCTGTTCAATTTTATATTATATTTATAAAAATTTTATTACGATTTAATAAATATTTATTGAAGGATCTATATGTTTTAGATAATTGATAAATTTTTTTAACGTAGTGTAATTAAAAGGATTAAGAAAGATAAGAGAAAAACAGTAGTATCATAAAAATAAGAAGTATTCTTTAAAAACAGAAAGAGAAAAAAAAAAAATAAAGACATTTATTTGTAATTAAGGAATTATTTATCCAAACCTACCGCATACGTCAAAAATAAATTTATTAAAAGTTATAAACAATCACAGGAATATCTTTTTTGTCAACCTGTTATAAGATTGAAATTAATTTTTTAAGATTACATTCGAACTGTGCAGGTACGGGGTGGGCATAGACTGTAAATGAGGTGTGGTTCGGTTGAGATACTTGAAGAACAGGTTTGAGAATTCACAGATTTCTTAACACACTCATAAACTCCACATATTATAGTTATAATTAGACATAAACAATATTTAGCACATTTAAAGTAGAAGACGATAATCATAGCTTCGTGAATGAACTACACTTCTGAGTCGAAAAACGAAATTTGGCAACGCGCAAAATTACACGAAATATACTTCCTCTCCGGATGAAAGTCTGTAAGTCAATTAATACGCAGGGTTGCTCAAAATATAATTTCCCGCTGTATCGTTCCAATTTTAGTATATGTACTGCCGAAGATCAACTAAGCTTTTCTAAGCAGGAGATCAGGGTTATTCTCTGCTTCCTTTAGAGTGAGTGTCTCAAGGTCGACTTACCATTTTCCTGAACGCCACAAGAGGGCGCTCTTGCCAGTGTGTAGGAGGAAGCATGGTTGCAATTTGTTTTCTTTTCAAATTTAATTTATGTATTGGCATGGATATTTTTAAATAAATTATCTCTAATTGAAACTCTAGTAAAACACTTCTGAGAATAAATCTCTAATTGAAACTAATAAAACAATTCCGAGAATAAATCTCTTATTGAAAAAAAACAATTAAAATATTCACAGAAAATTATTTCCCAAAATAATTTCCTCATGTATATTTATAAAATAAAAAAATACCGAATTGTTTTACCAAACAAAATTTTTCCAAATATTTGTCAAGATAAAAGCCGTTATCGTTAATTACATTCTTCTTTGAAAATAACGGAAATTGCAAAACGGAGGCATTCCTTTGTATCTTCTCTTTATTTTATCCTTTGTTTTTCGAGACAGACAGTAATAAGCAATAAACTTTAACAGAAAAACCGAGAAAAATTGCCAATTTTCTTCTTTTAACTCATTTGAAGAAAGAAAGCAAAACAATAAAGGTATGCTGTATATGTGCAAGAAATTATCCTACTAACCAACGATTCCGTATCGCAGAATTTAGATTTATGGTTGCAAAAGACTTATTACCGAGTCGCTCCTTGGCAAAAAACACAATGCATATTTATTACGCTACTTTGGACCGCAGAAAAAAGCTTACAAAATTGCACATCGCAGTGCAGGAAAATCCAGAAATTGTATAAAAGCGCCTCATTTCGAGTGAATTATTGCGACTGTTATTACACTTGAAAGGGGACAGAAATCGGAAGACTTCCATTGTTCTGACTTTCGACAGAAGCTTTGTTTACGTAAGTGGCAAGCTTTTTTTTCGTTGGAGTGATTCACCTTGCATGTAAACAAAACGCATTTTGGGGGAAAATAATAAGTGTTTAAGTAAATGATTGCTGTTTCGTCACGTATTTGAATGAATAAATCATTTCTGTTGAAACATAAGAATTTTTTTGGATATGGAATTGTATGACGCGTTTTAAAAGGGGAAAAATAATAATTCTATTTTCACTAAAAAATTATTTAAAATTTTATTTTGTTGTAATTTAATTCTATTTTTATAAAATGGTATTTAAAACTTTATTTTGTTAATTAAACGTTATAAATTTATAAAAAGGGCCTGATGGCCGTGTGATAGTGATCTGGTCCTCGGTGTCACAGGTTTCAGGTTCGATGTCATGGATGTTAGTAGTGGTTCGAAATATACTTTAAACCGTAGGTCCCGGTTTGATATGAATGTAGAGCATTAGGCATAGGATTGAAAAATCCCACCCCTAAAAAGGAAAAGATTTCGTGGCTCGTAATCTGCCAATAGGAAGGCAGTCCTGGCCCACCATGGAGCTGTTGAGCCAATAATGAGAATGATAAAGTAAAATGTTTTGATGATGAT